>LPNX010374615.1:303666-371707 GCA_001517045.1 Pseudotsuga menziesii
CTAACCCTCCCCCCACCATTAGAGTAAATTTCAACTCAAAATGGGCTTCCTAAGAAAAATAATAAAATACTATTTATTAAATTTGAAGGACGAAAAGAAAAAAACTATTTTTTTGTTCGTATTTTAGACATATCTCTCTGTGTTTTTACTCAAATTTTGATCGGGAGAGCTCATTGGATGCGGAATTTAATTCCGCATCCAACGAGTACCCACTTAGTATACTTTTGACGGACCCCGCTACCCACTCACCACGTTTTTTTCAGGTATTTCTTATTTTTAGGGTAGCGGAGTCCGTCAAAAGTATGCCGAGTGGGTACTCGTTGGATGTAGAATTTAATTTCGCATCCAATGAGATCTCCCAGTCAAAATTTAAGTAAAAACACAGGGAGATGTGTCAAAAATACGAACAAAAAAAGTATTTTTTTTATGATACCTATCCCCAAATTTATATTAAAAAATTGTTTAAGACCTATATGGTATTTCAAATTTAAAGCAATTTCATTGGCTAACACATGATGACATGGAATTTGAACTATGGTTAAAAGGCCCATTTTGAGTTGAAATTTCCTCTAATGCTTGATCTCTATCTCTTTCTCTACCCCAACCCCCCTCTACACCTCCCTGCACCAAGATATCTATCCCTTTATCTTCTCCAATCCCCCTCCTCCCCCTACCCCTAATCATCCACACCCTTCGCCCCTTGGCTCTCTCTCACTTAGTCACTCACCCCTCTACTCCTCCACATACTCATAGCCCCCACCCATATCTCTCACCCCCAACCCTTAAACACCCTTTCCCCCACTCCCTCTCTCTCTTTCTCACACACACACACACATTGTTGTACTCCTCCTTGTGTAACTACCCATGTCTTCTCTCTCTCTCTCTCATCTCCATAACCCTTAATAACCCCCTCTCTCACTCTCTCACCAACCTACTCCTCCCCATACCTTTAATTTCCCTCATCATCTTTATCTCTCTCCCCCACATTTTCCCTAACCCTTACTAACCTCATATCTCACTCTTTATATCCCTTACTCTTCCATTTACACGTTACCCCCACCCCTCTATCTCCCTCCCAACAACCCAACAACCCTCGCCTCTCTCTCTCTCTCACTCTCATTACCCCTAAATCTCCCTCTCTCTCCCTAACCCCATACTCTCCCTAGCCAGAACCACACCCTCCTCCCCTCTCTTTCTCTCTCCTACTTTCCCTAACCTTACCCCTCTCTCTATCTCTCCTACTCCCTTTCCCACTACCCCTCACTCTTTGTCTCTCCTAATCACCCTCCCCCTACCACTTACCACTCCCCCATCTCTCTCTCTACCCCAAAATCATATACCTTCTTCTTGCTAAATACCTTATTCCTCCCTAAATCCCTACCCCCCCAACCCTGATCTCTATCTATTTGTCTCTTCAAACCATCATTCCCCCTACCTTAACCCTAAGGTAAATTTGATTTTTGCCAAAACAATTGCATGTTTTAGCTCTACAAAACTTGTACGCGTTTTATCCCTACAAAACACGTACGTGTTTTGTAGAGCTAAAACACGTAGGAGTTTTGGTTTTCATGGAACCCATATAGGATGGGAATTAAATTTTGAATTTAAAAGAAACACACTTGCATTTCTTAACACTTAGACCAAGCCTTGTCACTTATCCGGGTGTCATTATTGTTCCTATATGTCTACTTCAGGCTTAGCTTTGGGCACAATAGCATGGTGTACTCTTCCTTTTTGTTCGAATCGGGGTTTGGAACTGAACTTATCCTCAGGAGGATAGATGGGGCGATTCAGGTGAGATCAAATGCAAATCCAAATTTCTATTCATTTGTGGATCTGGGCGATCTGGGGGGGCTAGTGGTTATCCACCATGGATCCTCTCTTTTCGAGAATCCATACATCACTGATACCTATGGTATGGAATATGGTAAACCATATCTAATTAGGAATCTCACCATTTTTCTCAATATGAGTGTGTTATACCCCCTTTTTTTTGACAAGAACAGGTAGATGTTTTAGAAAACAAAAAAGTGCCAAGTGCCCCGCACTTGGCCGAGTACAACAAGGCCGATTAGAAACATTCGGACTAGATTGATAAATATAGTTATGTTACAGACAAATTGGAGCATTTTTTCTCTAATAAAGGAGAAAACTTGAAATTGACAATTCTAAATAAAGTCCAGCTGACATAAAATCTAAAAAGACAGACAAACTAACCCACCAAAAAACAAAAAAACATGAATTAATGGCCTGGATAGGTTCTGCGGGAGGTCCTGAGTGCTTTCCATTCCACGCTTTTTTTCTTCGCCTCCACTTCAATGTGAACTCGATGTTCAAAGGCCACAATGCCAAAATAAATTTTGACCTGTAGGAGCCGCTCATAGAGTTCCTAAGATATAAGGGAATGCTCTTTCAGCTGAGTTGATGTTGATTCCTCATGCTCTTTTTGAACTACTTTGGTTTCATGAACAAATTCCTCTAACTACTCCAACTTGTCATTGGTTTCCTTGCAATTATGCTTGAACTTCCATTTTTTATCCTTCATATCTTCCTTCACCCGCCGCAGGCTTCTTTTCATGGCAGCTCTTGCGTGCTCTGAGCAACAGTCCTAGATTTCATCGCCATAGTCCATAATCTTAAGAGGAGGATGGGTTCTCCTGATTCTTGACCGAGTCCTTGCAAAATGTCCCTCTTCACGAGCCAGGGGAGAATTATTAAGACATGAAATGAGAGTGGTTCCTGAAATCATAAAGTCGAGAGATCCTTCACCATCAACGTAAGCTCGGGAGATAGGACTCAACTTGTGTGGCCAGATAGCAGAATCCCAGGTGCCATAATTATTTTCCTCGTCATCAATAGGCATGAAAAAACTGAGGCCGTTGATTAGATAGATGTTCTTATTCATTCTCCATTGTGCGGGTAGGACAACTATGTTCGCATGCTCGGGCTTTAAACAACTGATCGTACCTGTCCCCATCTGGTCACATTGCCACATGCCACTTCTCATGCCTGAAAAAGTCATGCACCTAGCACTTGGCATGGGGATGGCTTGACTTCCACTAGGGAAGTCATTCCAAGAGTACCTCTTGGTCATGCAACACCAGGTTCTCGGGGTTAATGCAACCGCCATGTTGGTAGCGCAATCGACATCCGAATTATTCAGCGAAGAACATGAAAAAATTGAAGAAGCTGGAATTTAGAGGCGAGTTTTTAAATTCTACGAACAATTTGCTTTATTCAAATTTGTTTGGGGAGGGAACTAGCAATCAGGAGGGAGATGAGACTTTGAGAATCTACAATAACTAGGGCACATGAAATGCCTTTCCTTTTTAGGTGTTTAATTCCCTGCAAAAGCGCCTCAGCTTCAACTTGGTTATTGGTTGAATTATCGAGCCCCCAAGCATATTTCAAATATTTTGTTCCATCGGGACAAGAAATTGTCCCTCCCCCTATTGCCACCCTTGTATTTCCTTTAGCAACAACATCAAATAAAATGATAAAAAAGATATATTCTTGTTTCCACCGGGAGAAGAGCTCCCCTTCAAGTCTTATCTTCCACCTGACCAAGTTAACCGAATCTCTCGGTTCCACCATGGTAAGTCCTAGTTGATGAGCTCAGTCCAATTCTTCAAAGTGTAGTGAGGAAATCTTGGTTAGGGGTTCCTTGGATTGCAAGAATGTTGACACACTTCAGTCGACAGGGGTTCACTCCACAGGTCTATCAACACCCTTCGACGCAATCTCCCTAAACACCGGGCTATACATGGTTTTCCCTATCCAGCAACACCTGAGAAGCAGATTTAGTCTCACCCGAGATGTTTGAGGGAGGGATGCATGAACCAAATTTCCGTAGAAGGAAGAGGAATTTTGCACTATGTCTCAAAATATCGCAATATTACTCAGAGACCCAGGGCTTTAGAAACATCATTCACAAGATCATCATTCACAGTAAAATCAACATAATTCATATCGACTTAACAAACACATTGACATATATAAATCCAATAGACACATCAAGACTTCACATCATTCAGACATGGAAAATATCATAGATCGCACCATTGTAGGTTCAGAAAAAGACATGAATTCCATCAACACTCTTCTTATATTAACTCTGAAAGATCATAAAACATCCCTTGGTCGAAAGGATCATACCAAAAACTCATTTATCCACATATCACATTACATTCACCATATCATAGTACTCCGAATACTTCTCATACAAGTGATGATCTATTCCTATTCATCGATTATATAATGACTCTACTCCTAATTCTATTTATAGGCTTTCTCCCTTACAAAATGGTTCACATAAGCCGACTCTCTAACTACTTTGGACCAGAAATTCTAACAAATTGCGACCAAAACGACAACACTTGTCGGTATCTTTCTCCTGCGTAGTTAACTTTGCCACTTGTCAATATCTTTTTTGTCACACCTTGTGCAATTGATCCCTATGCTAATAGCCCCCCAACACAAACTTGTGTGTCGTCCTCCAGCCACGTCAGTTGGACATAGGTGGTGCGTTCAACTTGGCCTTGAAACTATCATGATATGTCTGAATCTGTTCAACCTTTTCCTTGACCTTTGTGCTCATCATTGTGCATTATTCGACCTCTTGCTATGTTGGGTGCTCCTCAGAAGCCTGCGCGACTTTAGCTCGCACTTCCTTGGTGTTCGCAAGTCCCTCCATAGCTTTAAGTGCTAACTTATCTATATCCTTCTGGAATTGATCCAACTGAATGATCTTCCGTTGGTGTCCGTCTCGTTCCTTGTTGATTCCCTATTGTAGCGCTTTCAACTCGACTACGTTGGTCACCTACAGAATTGGGGTCATTTTCTTGAATGACCCCCTTAATGTTGATAGTTGTTCTTGCACCTCATTGAGCCGCGTACCTAATTGTTGCAGTTATTCATCTTGAACCAATCTCATCCAGAATTGCGTCGTTTCTTCTGCAATGGAGTGGGATGCTTTCTCCAACTCGTCTATTTGTGCTGCCACCTCTTCTATTATACTCCTGCGTTCTACTACATGCTTTGGCAGTGTACTCGGTACTGCACGTGCTTGTAATTCCTCATTTTCCTTCTTCAAGTCAACAACTATTTGTCCTAGTCACAATAACTTCGCCTATGCAAACATCTCAGTGGTGATGTCTTGAATCTCTTCACCTACAACTGATATTTCCTTCTCTAGTCGCTGCCTATCTTCGACCACCTTGGTATTTTCATCAACCACCGTATCTTGCTCTATTTTCATTCTCTCCATCTTCACTTCTTCCTGTGTTATCTGCTCTCACGTATTGACCAATTGTTCGTGTACTATCACCTTGCGGTATTGCATCTCATGACTTGCCACATTCTGTAGTCTGGTCACCATACGCATCGACAACTTGTTAATATTGAGGCTAATCAATTCAAATTGACGCAATGCGGCGTTAACATATTCATCTCCTATCGAAATTTATTTTGATGGAATCTCAATTATCCACGCTGTCTGGCCAATACTTACTTTGGATGCCCTTTGCAACAACTCTGCCTATGGCACTCTTGTTTCTAATACAACATTCGTTAGGGATTGTAACAATCCCTTCTCATGGTGAAAATATTTTGTTGCATTTTGATTCACCTACGCTTGACTCTTGTTTGTTGTTGTAGTGATTGCGGTCAGTATCTTTCTTACTTGATCATATACAAGCTTTGTCAGTGATGCTACCTTCTTCTTGTTCAAATCTACGTTTTGTTTTCCCCTCTTCTTGTTTCCTCTCCAGCTTCGAATCTGACAGAGTCACCAATGATTCCTCTTATGACTCCTCATCATATTCCTTCTCTTCGACCTGCTCAACTAGAATGACTGGTGGTAATCCTGTTTATGTGTTCAACATCCCATCAATGCTGAATGAAACCTTCCATTCTAATGGCCATTCGTCAATAATGGCGTCGAGCTCTTCATTAGTCAATTTATACTGCGTTGCTAACCACTTGTGCTCTGCATCATCCCTTTCCTGGATGTGTATAGCATGTGGTCCGATTCCGAATCGTTTCACCCTTTGATACTTGTCCGTGACCTCATTTGTAAGGCACGGGGCCTTCCCTATCGCTTCCCGAAGTCCATCATAATATAACTAAAAATGAACATTTCAATCTATTTGTCACGTCTTATCTTTGAGCGCCCATAAATTTTGGTATCATGCTCCTTTGCATGTCTGGATCACTTCGACGTCCATCCCTTGATAGCACTTGGGTTCCATCCAACCCATAAGTGCGATTAGTATCAATAACCATGAATACGAAAATGGCATTTTCCCTCCTGCGCTAAAATGGTGTCTTCCATTAACTGGTTCAACAAAAACATAGCCCAGTTCATTTGGACTTGTGATGCGCATTGCTTTGCGTAGGCGATGACTCCTAATGTGCATTGGTTCAGTCTATTTTTACGAACAGATTTTACAGCTAGCAGCTTTCATGCGACTCAAACTACTTTGTCATTAATAGTGTGAATTACATATGCTCTCTTGTCACAAACTACGTCATATTTCTTCTTTAGCCTTGTGAGCAACCTTTTGTTGTTGTCTTTTCCTCTGAAATATTGGGACAAATCGACACCTTCCTTAGGAAGGCTAGTGATATGGGAGATCAGGTCGATCGTGATGGGTCATTAGAGGAAATTTGGGGTCTAAAATGGGCCTTATAAGAAAACGCAGCAACAATAAATTTTGTAAGTTGGAATTCAAGAACCAATAGAATTTCAATAAAATGAGTCAACCATAATGGTTGAAATGACATATTTGTCATAGAAGAAAACTACTTTTTTTGTTCGTATTTTCGACATATCTCCCTATGTTTTTACTCAAAATTCAAGCGAGAGAGCTCGTTGGATGCGGAATTTGATTCCACATCCAACGAGTACCCACACTGCATACTTTTGACGGACCCTGCTACCCCAAAAATAAGAAATACCTGAAAAAATGTGATGATGATGTCATCATCACGTTTTTGCAGTTATTTCTTGGTTTTGGGGTAGCAGGGTTCGTCGAAACTATACAGTGTGGGTACTTGTTGGATGTGGAATCAAATTCTGAATCCAATGAGCTCTCCCACTTGGAATTTGAGTAAAAACAGAGGGAGATATGTCAAAAATACGAACAAAAAAAGTAGTTTTTTTCATTCTTCCTCCAAAATTAATAACTATTATTTTACTATTTTAACTATTATTTTATTATTTTCCTTAGGAGGCCCATTTTAGACCTAAAATTTCCTCTAATGACTTTCGTATCCAACCAGAGATATCCTCTATGGAAGCACAACAATAATTGCTTGACCGATGCGTTAACTTCTGTCGAACGCCCAAAATGCGGCATGTGGGTAATGGCCATCAACCTCGACCGCTACAAGCCCAATTCCCATTGCGTCAATTATCTAGTGACAGGACCACTATTGACGCACTCTTGATGTACATAAGTCTACTCGGTGTATTCTAGATACCCCAAAATGTCATGATCACTATACTACAGCTTCTGTAGATGTAGAACTATGTTCGTGGTAACATGCACCCCCTTCAGAGTTGTCAACACATTGATGCTAAATCTATGATTATTTGTGATAATAATGAATGATGCATCTGGCTTCCACAATGGTACATAGCCAAAAATTTCATCAACTATCGGTCCTTACCTCAGTGTGGAACCCTCCGCTCCTGTTGTCGATGGGTCGACCTATGCCTCTGCTGCCCTGGTTGAACTACGGGTTGATTTACTTCTTCATTAGGGAGAGGTTGGCAGATTCGCACCCCTCTTCTTTCTAGGTGGCTCTGATAACACATCTTGAATATATTTCCTCTCCTCTACTATCACCACACTCCGCAATGTTGACCCCTGTGTTCTATCGCTCGAAATAATTTGGGCCATGACTATCTATCTCTCTGTCACTCTTTGATGCTCTCCTAAACTGCACTTTGCTTGGAATCATTCTTGTAGTATTCTAAATGGTTCAATCCATGTCCCCTTGGTTGATTCTTATAGCTTTTGTTGCGCTTGTGCAAAGGATTTCGATCATCATAGCCAAATCCTTCATAGATTGACCAAATCTACCATCAATTATGCAAATCCAAGAGTCCGATTTCTCCATAAATGCGCATCTCATCCACTTGCATCATCGCCCATTGGGTTTAATTTCTACATTTATTACCTGATTGGACTGCATCGCACTTTGTCTAGTATCTCCAATCTCCATTCTTGTTGTGATTTGTGTTTCTTTTCTTCTCTTTCAACTTGGTTTTGATGTGATTTCCTGCTCCTTGGTGTTTCTTTTCATATTTATTTCTTTTCCCTCTCTCTCTCTTTTTTTTAACTGCGCGGCTTATCAGTCATCGTGTCTCACCTAGATATCCCGATATCGCTTTATCCGAATTCCATTTACTAGCTTCGGTATTAATGCTCCATCTAACTGTTGCAATTGCACCACACCTCCGTTGGTGATGAAATGAATCACATAAGGTCCTAACCAATCCATTTGTAGCTTACATGGGTTCTTCGCGAACTTGTTATCATATAGGAGAATGATATATCTATGCTGTAAGTACTTTTATTTCACATGGCAGCCATTCCATGCCTTCTATCGATCCTTTTCTATATGTTGATGGAAACCTGCAATGAACTGATCCTCCTCAAGCTGTAACAATTGTGTCAACCATTCTTCAACTTCTCCTTCATCACTTATGCCTGTTACTATCTCTATGCAGAGGATGGGAACAATGTACTCCATTTGCATTACTGCTTCTTGGCCATAGACCAACTTGAATGGTGTTTGTCCTGTCAATATCTTGCATGTGGTTCTATAGGCCCATAATATCATAGGGAATTTTAAATTCCAATCATCACGGTTTGCATTGCATACCTTGGCTAGTGCATTCTCCAATACCTTGTTGAATGCATCGACTGTTCCATTCGCTCGTTGGTGATATAGAGTACTCTTCTTATGCTGAATCTGGAATTCCTCTATCATTCTGCTAAGTGTGCAATTGATAAAGTGACTTCTTTGGTCGCTCATCATTATCTTGGGAAAACCAAACCGAGTAACTACATTGTCGAATAAGAACCTACCTGTTGTCGAAGCTGTGCAATTCGTCACCAGTGTTGCTTCTTCCCATCTAGTCAAGTATTATATTGTGGTGATGATGTATCGTGCACTTGTCTATTTTCCTAGTAGATTGATGGGTCCCACAAATACACCACCCATTTATCAAATGGTTGTAGCATGACGGGAGGTACTAGTGGAATCTCATCCCGTCCTTATGTCTTCCCCGTCCTTGGATAGATGCAGCATATTTTATCATAGTCTATAGCATCGCTATGCATTTTTGGCCACTACAAGCTAGCTCAGAGTATCTTTCTTGCGGTTACGTGACCTCCATAAAGTCCTCCCCCAATTCCATAATGCGCCTCAGCCAGTATTAACTCATGCTCGTGTCGTAGAACATATGTATGTTGAATTTCATCTGCCCCCATTTTGTAAAGTTGTCCTGCGATGAGATGGAAATATGCAGCTCTGATGACCAATTGCTTCTTCTGACTAGGGGTGAAGTCCTCTGGTGCTTTGCATGTCTTAAAAAAATGGTTAATTTTCTCATAATTGTCATCTACCATTCCGATCTTAAACAACTATGCATCAGGTAGGCCATCCTCGATGTTGTTTGGTTATTCGCCTGTCATAATCCTTGACAAATGATCAAGTCATGCATTCAAACATCCTGGCTTCACAATGATCTCAAAATCAAATTCTTGGAAGAGTAGCAACCATCAACAAATCTTCCACCGTAACACGAGCTTGTTGACCAGGTATTTCAGAGTTGAATGATCTGTAAACATTTTGAAGTGTCCCCCAAATAGGTAGTGGCAGAATTTTTTGTGTAGTTCATTTCCGTAGTAGACAACTTCTGACTTGCGAATGCGATTGGGTGATCAATCACTCCTTCCCATGACTGTGCTAAAATTACTCCTAATGCGACTAATGATGCTTCGACGTGGACATGAAACTCCTTCATCTAATCCAGAAATATTAATATTGGTCCCATGGCCATTTTCTGCTTTATAGTATCGATATTTCTCTGAAATTCATCGTTCCACTCTAACTTCACATCCTTCTTCAACAATTTATCCATTGGTGCTGTGATTGCTGTGTATCCCCTTATGAACTTCTGGTAATATCCCGTGTGACCCAACGTCCCTCTGAGTTGTTTTACTATTGTTGGTGTAGGTAGATTGAAAATTATCATAATCTTGGCAGGATCAACCAACATACCTTCCTTGCAGAAAATATGTCCCAACAAAATCCAAAATGGAGTACAAAATATACACTTCTTCAGATTCAAAGAGATTTCATTTTGTCGACATGTTTCCAACATCAGTTGAAGGTTCGCAATGTGGTATTTTACCAACCCATAAACGGTCCAGTCATCCATGTATACTTCCAGGAATTTCTGAATGAATTTTTTAAACGAAACAAAAACTATTCTTGAGAAGATCGTTGGTGCATTCTTGAGACCAAATGACATCATTGTGTACTAAAAACATCCCCACTTTGTTTCAAAACTGGTCTTATTCCTATACTCCTTCACAATTTTTATCTAGTGGTAACTTGAAAATCCATCTATGAATGAATAGATCTCTTGTCCTCTAACTCCTTCTAGTACCTTGTCAGTGAATGGAGTTGGGAACATATTATGAAGACTTGCGTCATTTAAATTCCTTAGGTCGACACAAATCCATATTCCCCCCATCTTCTTGTCTTGAACAACCATTGGAGTGATCCACTTTGACTCTTCCACCGGTTCAATGATGCCAGCATTCAACATCTTGTCTAGTTTGGCCTTTACACATTCCTTGTATAGTGGTTTCAATCGATACATACGTTGCTTACCTGGTTTCACATCTGGATTTAGAGGGATTTTTATTTCTCCCAAGTTGCCCAAAATCCATTTCATCTCAGCAAATTTAGTTAGAAAAAAAATTTCTGGAATTCATGCAACAATTTAGTGATCTTCGCCATAGTCGCCTCATCCTAGTAATCTCCTACATGGATGAACTTCGGGTCCTTTATCATCCCAATATTGACATTCCTTATCTTAAGTGGTTGTTGGAATTTGTCGGCTGGTATTTTTGATGCTTCGATATCCTGACTTCCCCATGATTCTATAACGTTGATATATTTTGGATCATCCTCATCATTAGGCTCTCCTGTCACGTTGTATCATTTGGTCATCAACAGCGTTACTGGCGTCTCATGCGATCTCGTCGGTAATGCCACTTGAACTATTTCCAACACAATATTTTGGATGTGCTGAAGTGCATTGTGGATGACCAGATCATCATTTGCAGATATGAAAGTATGACTGAAGCAAAGAGTCAATTCTTCCCATGTTGTAATATCCCTTCACAGCTCTTTTGACGTGTACCATCTCCTTGGTATTTTTTCCAACGTATGGACAAATGCATGTACCCATTCCTCCTTCGGATTTAATACCCATGCGATTTGACATGTTACTAGATGATCATTGGGATCATTCATTCCATCGTACTTCTTTCCTTGGTAGTGCTCTCCTTCCCCAAATCAAACTTCCATTAGTATACGATATATCTGCCAGTATCCTATCGAACTCTTATGTGTAGCCCACCACCTTGCTGGAGTAGCCTTCAGTACTTCCTCCAGCACCAACAGGCACAGAGGCTCTGATAATTTATCCTCAAATTCATCAATAAACCCAACCATGTTAGGTAGTCCTCCATATGTCGGTAGTTTGATGAATTTTGTTGCGACCCATCACAATGACTAAGTGACTCGCCCACATTTTCTGACCGATACTTCATGTAACCAATTTTTCCAGTTCTCTAGTGCATCGTCTATTAATTCTGTCACAACAATATTGAGACAAAGCACATACTCACAAGAGATTCAAGACACATTAGACATGAAATGATGTAATGTTACTGTAATAGGAGGTTGTAGATTTGTATAATAAATAATAGAATTAATGGTACAATACAATTTCATGCAGGGTTTATGAATGCTAAGCCAATTCAAATTCACTAGGAGGTCATTCACATTGCATGGATGGTTGTAGCTTAACTGACTGTTATCCAACACTAGACACACTTAGTTAACTACTAAACTAGCCATAATTGACTCTCACTGAGTCCTAACTGAATCAGAGTGCAATACATGACTGAGTCTAGCTGAATGTAACTCAGACACATGTCATTGCATGTCAATCAGTAGGTGGTAGCGCATCATTAACTCCAATTAGCTCCGATGAAGTTAACTAAAGTGATACTGCTCATCAGAAGTGGTTGGAGGCACATTAAATCACTCCAGTTCATCCCAATCAGCCCAAAATAGACAATTTCATGATGGAGGAGCCTTTACAACTCAACTTAACTGATTGTTAGGTGAAACAACAATCAGTTAGCAATTAAGTGCACTTATGACACTCAGATCACCCCAGAATTGCTCCCTGTTTGAAGGAGGAAGCCTAGTTAGCCTCCCCGATTGAAGGAGAAGGCTTAGTTGGGCTCCTTGATTGAATGAAGGCGTGGGTGTGCTCATGTTGATGTAATGGTGTGCTCATCTGATGCCAATTAAGTCAATTAAACTTAGGATAGTGGGTAATTAAGAAAAAATTGACTAAATAAAGTGTGTAAGTTGGATAATGACTGCAACACCCCCCCTTAAGCTATACTCAGGAAGATTAAAAATAAAATACATGAAATTCTAGGTCCCCAACAACAAGGCCATAGGTCACCCTGTACAAAAAGTAACTCTAACAATGTTAAAAATAAAATCTCAATGAGGAAAGAGTGAAAACCTAGTGGGAAATCCCCCCCTCAAGATGAACACTGAAGAAGTAATCTAATCACCCTGATGAACTCACCCCCAATAGTGAACGTAAGTAAGTGAAAATTTTCTCTATAAAGCTCTTGGTGAAGATATCTGCAATTTGCTCATCTATAGGGCAGTATTACAGAACAATGGTCCTGTCATGCACCAACTCCCTGATGTAGTGCATGTGTATCTCAACATGTTTGGTCCTTTGTCTGGTAAATGGATATGTGGAGATCTTAATAGCACTTTGATTGTCACAAAATATGACTGTGGACAAAGTACTACCAACCTCAAACTCTGAAAGAATGCCTTGCAACCAAACAACTTGGATGTAAGCATTCACTGCTCCACTGTACTCAGCCTCTGCTGAAGACAATGCAATGGAAACCTAATTTCTAGTATACAAAAAAATGGGGCCACCACCAAACATAAATACATACCTGGAAGTGGAATTCTGATCTATGGAATCCCCTGCTCAATCTGAATCTGTATAACCAACCAAGTCTAGGTCAGAATCTGCAGCATAGTGAATGCTGTAGGATCTTGTGCCCTGAATGTACTGAAGGATCCTCTTGGATTCCTTTCAATGAAGCTCATTAGGATATTAAATGTATCTTGATACAACATTCACAGCATACAAAAATATTATCCTGTGAACTTGTCAAGTAAAGTAGGGTACCAATCAGCTGGCGGTAGATAGTGCAATCCATGGATGGAGTGGATTTTCTGTCTTCAAGGCTAATCCCTGAGAAGAAAGGAAATGGGGAAGCCTTGCATTCAACCATTTTAAACTTAAATAACATGTCTAAAATTTATTTATATTGAGTTAACATTATCCCATAAAAGTCTTGGGAGATTTCAAGCCCCATAAATTGCTTCAGAAACCCCAAATTGCTCATCTCAAATGCATCATGAAGGGCAATTTTTATGAAGGAAATGGAAGCAAGTGTGCATCTTGTAATCAAAATATCATCAATATATAAAACAATGATAAGTAAATTACCATCATACTACTGCAAATATACATTCGGATCAGATTTTCATCTTTGGAAGTTTTGTCAAAGCAGAAAGGCATCCATCTTGGCATACCATGATCTTGGGGCATGTTTCAACCCATATAGTGATTTTTGCAATTTGAAAACCAAAGAAGGATATGATGTGTACCCCTCAGGCTGCTTCATGTATATCTCCTCATTAAGGTCTCCATGTAGAAAGGCACCCTTGACATCCATATGATGGACGTCCTAGTGCTTGGATGCCGCAATGGCCAAAACTAGGCGGATGGAGTCCATCTTTGCCACCGGTGCAAAGGTATCATGATAATCCACACCCTGGACCCGGGATAACTTGCAACCAGACTTTCCTTATAGATTCAGTTTGTGCCATCAGCAACAACCTTTTTTTGAAACACTCGCTTGCATTTAACTAATTTCCTCCCAGCTGGAAGAGAAACTAGCTCCCAAGTGGCATTTTTCCGAAGAGAATTAAACTCTTCGTCCATAGCAGCTTGCCATCTTGGATCTTTCCGAGCATGGTAGGAGGACTTAGGATTTGACCCAATCATTAAATAACAGGTATTAGACACCAATGAATTATGACAAGAGAGAGCAATACCTTCTCTTTGAAAATCAGACTGAGTTCTTTTTGGATGAATAGGATTTCCAATGTTTTCCTCGGCAGAAGAGAGTGTCTCCTTGGCCCAATTTGGGAGATGTGTTAGCAATTTAGAATATGATTCTGAACCTGATATTTGTTGCTGGATGATATCAGAGCCATCACTCCCAATTTCATCATCCGAATGTTAGGATATGTAGAAACTTAGGAGTTAGTTAAGATCAACTTGTGTAATATATCTGTTAGGTAAAAGTGTGTTTCTTTAGTATGCATTAGTATGCATTTGTAAATATTCTAATTCGATGGTCACGATATGTTCTAGACATAGAGTGATCCGACGGTTCAAATTCTCTTAGATCATACCTACCATTGATCTATGGATTAACACCCAATTGGTCTATGATCTCTATTTAAAGATCATAGAGGGTCCTTGGTTAGTTGATCGATTATGAGAAGCTCATGTAACTTTCTTTCTTTTGCATAATAAATTGCTCCAAGTAGTTATTTGGCTAGGGCCATGGACTGTTTCCCTCTTGAGGGTTTTAACCACATGACAAACATCAGTGTGTTGATATGTGATCTATTTGTGTGAAGTGGTTGCTTAAGGTGTTCGGTCTTTTGGGAGTACCATGTGTACCCGAACATGGTATCAGAGGATTTATGAAGAGCCACTTTCGGTTTTGATCAAGATCTGGAACCGGTGTTGCCGAAACTTTGAAAGGGTTTCTGGTTCTAGATTTTCTATGCATTTGTGGCCTGTGGGAGCAGTTCCATTGCATCAGAAGCACCGTTTCCATTGGGAAATAGTTTTCGTTTGACCGAAAACCATTTCTGGCTATTCCAGATACACCCATTTCGACAAATTTGAAGATATAATGTTACAGTGACAGATTTGTTTTTTATTTTATTTTTAAATCTCTCATATTTTAGCAGTTTTATTATTAGATCTTTACTGTTTTAGTCTCAGACTGTTGTTATCCCTGGCTGCGTATGCTCTTTGCCGTGTACCTTGCGCGATTGCGGCGAATCAGAAACAGAAACGGAAAGTTTATTTTTCTTGTCTTCTCGGCTACATATGCTCTTTGCCATGCACCTTGTGCGATCACGACAAATCAGAAACAATGAGGAAACTTGAAAATGTAGACTTTCTGGGTAAGCTAACCAAGATCTAACCCCATTGTGTGGAAACATTTTTTTTGTTCTTGTTTTTTTTTTTTTTTTTGTGATCTACAGAGAAAAAAAGGGAAGCACGAAGAACGAGAGGGAAGAGTAAAAAAAAAAAAAGGCCCCCTTCCTCTTTCCATTCTTTTACGTACCTTTTAAACTTAGCTCACTTGGTCCAAAGTTGTTTTATTCCTTAATAGGTCTTGAGTTCAAGTTTTATTAAGCTACTTTTTAGTGCATGCAATTTCTATTTTCAAGTTACTTTATTGTAAAAGTGCATCTCACATAAATAAAATAAAATAAAAAGTGAGTCACTTAAGTCTTTTAATTTATTGCTGCACTATTTAAAAGTAACATTATTGTAAAAGTGAACATCACTTATTCTACAAAAGTGATTTACTTAAAAACAACTTTATTGTAAAGTGATTGTCAAAGGTTGATCTTGGGAAGAGGGGGGTTCTTTTTTTAGTTGGTTAAGTTAATATTTGCCACGTCACTATTGGAGACATCTTCAACATTTTCTTTGATCAAGCATAACTTCATCATTCAGAATCAGTTTTCAGTGCTATTTTTTTTTAAAACCACATATTTTTTTGAGCTCTTTACATCCAGATAGTTAGTTTCTATTCTTTCAGCCATTATTTTATAGTATGGCCGCCCCTTGTGATATTATACTTACAAGTTCTAACTATTTCTCATGGAAATCTCGTATGGAGAATGTTCTACGAAGTGGGGGACTTTTTAGGATAACCTTAGGGAAAGAAACAAAACCCATTGATGGTGATACGCAAATTAAATGGGAAAATAGATGTGATGAAGCTCGTGGATTGATTGGGATGTCAATCTCTACTGATTTACGATTCCACATATCTGGAATTGATGAACCTGATATAGCTTGGGAAAATTTGGAATCTGTGTTTGGTAAACACAATGAAATTTGGGGTAATCAACTTGAGAATGAGTTGCTTTCCTTGAATCCAAATGATTTTTCATGCATTCAAGACTATTTATCTAAGTATAAAACTCTTAGAGTCTTATGTGCAAAATGCAAGATTAAGAAAGAAGACAAACAATGTATTTATCATATTCTTTCCAAACTTGGACCTGCATATTCTATTTTTGTATCTACATTCTACTCCATGAAAGAATCCTTGACTGCGGCTAGCTATCAAGAGCCTAGTCTTGAATCCTTTTGTGATTCCTTAATTAGAGAGCAAGATAAGCTCATTCACCTTGGAATAATTAAAAATGCAGGTACATCTGGGAAAGCCTTATTGTCCCAACAGAAAGACAAGTTCAAGCCTACCAAGAAACAAAATTTTCGCAATAATAAGCCAAACAACAAGGGTCCCAAACCCTCTTAGTCAGCTCCTTCTTTAAAAAATGACAAAGGATCCAAGCCAAAAGGAAAGAAGACTGAGCATCATTGCAATTTTAGTGGAAAACATAATCATGATGAATCTAAGTGTTTCAAGAAGATGGCAACCTTGAAAGCAACAATGAAGAAGCACCACATCAGCCTAGATTCGTCGTCAGAATCTAACTCTCATAGACATGCACTTTGTGCTTCTGGTTACTCTTATCCTACATCTTCTTCTTCTACTTCAAATGAAGGCCTCATTGATTTTGGAGCATCTTATCATATGGCTAAGGATCAAGCCATTTTTTCTATTATGCATGAATGTAACACCAAACAAATATTTGTTGGCGATGATAGATCTCTAAGTGTTGTAGGATATGGAACAATTCTAGTAGAAAATTGTCATTTCAGTGATGTACTATGTGTTTCGAAAATTTTCTGCATTTTGTTATCAATCTATCAAATTACTCATTCAGGTGAAGGTAAAACTGTGACGTTTACACCTCACCAAGTTGTAATCAAGGATTTTAAAAATCCTCAAAATGTCCTTGCTACTAGAACTGTTGATGATATTACCAGGTTGTACAAATTTAACAACTTTGGGTCATCACCTTTTCCTTCAGTTTTTGTTGCTCATAGTGATAACTTGAGCAAACTTTGGCATGAGTGATTTGGTCACTTAAATTATCGCTCATTGCAACAACTATGTAAATACAATATTGTGACTGGTCTTTCAACGGTATCTTGCAAGGATGGTGTTTGTTCCGGTTGTGTACTCGAAAAACATCATCGGGACAGTTTTGACAAACGTGCCTCTTAGCACGCCTCGATTCCCTTGGAGCTTGTGCATAGTGACTTGTGTGGTCCTCTTCCATCTGCTTCCTTTTTTGGTTTCAAATACTTCTTAAATTTCATTGATGACTACTCCAGACGCACTTGGGTTTACTTCCTAAAACTTAAGAGTGAAGTATTTAACATGTTCTTGGCCTACAAGGCCCTTGTTGAAAAACAATCTGGTCATCAAATTATTAAGTTAAGATTTGACAATGGAGGAGAATATGTTAACAACAAGTTCACTACTTTCTGCACTGAACAAGGAATCCAACAACAACACACTGTTCCATATACACCACAACAAAATGGTGTAGCTGAACGGAAGAACCGCACTTTAAAATAAATGGTTAATTGTATGATCCAATCTAAGGGACTAAGTCTTCAATATTGGGCTGAGGCCATAAATTGTGCAAATTACATAGTTAATCGCACACCCATTAAAGTTTTACAGGGTATAACACCGAAAGAAGCATGGAGTAAAATTAAACCAGATGTAAGTCACTTTTGTGTGTTTGGTTGTGAAGCATTTGCTCACATTCCGGATGAAAAACGGAAAGCATTGTAGCCTAAAAGTGAAAAGTGCATATTTGTTGGATATTCAGAAGATGTAAAAGGTTATATAATTTTCTAGCCACATTCTCATGATATAATCATTATAAGAGATGTTAAATTTGATGAAAATCTCTTGGCCTGCGAGCTTAACTTGGTGGGTGTGCCATCTTTGGCCTGCGAGCCTGATTCGACGATTGTGCCTTCTTCTTCTTCTTCCAACTTCCTTGATAGGTTTCCAACTCCAGTTTCTGATGATGACAGTGAGGATGAAAATCCACCTCTTCCTGCTCATGTTACTCTAATTGCACTAGCACCAATACTTCTTCGATGGTTCTGTTCAACATGGGAAGCAGCTGGTGATCTTGCCGGTGATCCTAGCGATCAACGTCGAATACGTTCTCAGTTTTAGCGAGCCTCTTCTCTTTTGGCTCAAGTTTTCAAGAATCATGATCCATAAATGTTTGCAGAAGCTTCAGGAAATCCAGATTGGGATGCATCTATGGATGAAGAATATTGTTCCTTAATGGCGAACAATACTTGGGATCTTGTTCCTCTTCCAAAAGGAAGAAAACTTGTCAAATGTAAATGGGTCTACAAAACTAAGTATGCATCAGATGGAAGTGTTGAAAGACTTAATGCAAGGTTAGTTGCTAAAGGGTTTTTCAAGTTGAAGGGATTGACTACAATGAAACCTTTGCTCTTGTCGCAAAAATGAATTCCATTCACTTTGTTCTTTCCCTTGCAGCCTTACATAACTGGAAGTCCATCAAATGGATGTCAAGTTTGCCTTTTTACATGGTGATTTACAGGAGGAAATTTACATGGAACAACCTCCTGGATATGTTCGGGATAACTCTAGTCTTGTCTGTCTCCTTAAGAAATCCTTATATGGCCTTAAGAAAGCTCCTAGAGCTTGGTATGCCAAAATGAATAACTTTCTCCTTGACATTGGTTTTTCTAGATGCCATTCTGACCCCAATGTCTATACCAAGAAAGTAGGAAACCATCTCATCATACTTGTTCTTTATGTTGATGATCTTATCCTTACTGGTAGTGACCCTAAACTTATATGTGAAATCCAGTCTTAAGCAAAATTTTGAAATGTCAGACTTAGGACATTTTCATTATTTTCTTGGTCTCCAAGTCTTGCAAACCAAAGAATGAATCTTTCTTTCCCAGTATAAGTATGCTTGTGACCTACTTCGTCGCTTCCACATGGAAGATTGTAAACCAACCCCTTCTCCCTTCTAGTCTGGAGTCAAACTTTTTGCCACTTGTACTTCCCTTAAAGTAGATACCACCTTGTATCATCAATTTGTTGGTAGTTTTTTTATACTTGACTCATTCTCTTCCTGACCTTTCCTTCGTTGTTGGTCGTGTTTCCTGTTATATGAAAACTCCTCATGAAAGTCACTAGAAAGCAACAAAAAGAATACTTCGATATATTCGAGGTACAATCTAGTTTGGGATTCATTACAGTACAGGGGGGAAACCTTTGTTGGTTGGTTTCACTGATTCAGATTGGGCCGGCAATCCTGATGATCGAAAGTCTACTGCAGGTTATGTTTTCAGTCTAGGATCTGGACCTGTCACTTGGGCTTGTAAGAAACAACAAGCTCTTGCTCTTTCTTCAGCAGAAGTAGAATATCGAGCCACAGTTAATGCTAGTCAGGAAACTTTATGGCTTCGACATATCCTTTCAGAGTTTGGATTCGAGCAACAACAACCTACTCCACTTTGGTGCGACAATCAAAGTGCCATCAAGCTTGACAAAGATCTAGTTCTACATCAGCGCAGCAAAGAGATTGATCTACACATGCACTTTATTAGAAATCTTGTTCATGATCATGTTATTGAAGTGCTCTATTGCCCTATAGATGATCAAGTTGCAGACATATTCACCAAGTCTCTTACAGAAGTGAAGTTTTCTAAACTTCAGTTTATGTTAGGAGTTCAGGAATGTGTCCTTAAGGGGAGATAAGCTCTAATGCCTCCTTCCTTCTCCTAATAGTGTCACTTTTGTAAATCCTTCAATCCTATCCCAAGTTGTTATTAAGGGGGGATGTTAGGATATTTAGACACTTAGGAGTTAGTTAATATCAACTTGTGTAATATATTCGTTAGGTAAAAGTGTGTTTCTTTAGTATGCATTATTATGCATTTGTAAATATTCTAATCCGACGGTCACGATATGTTCTAGACATAGAGTGATCCGACGGTTCAACTTCTCTTAGATCATACCTACCATTGATCCATGGCTTAACACCTGATTGGTCTATGATCTCTATTTAAAGAGCATATAGGGTTCTTGGCTAATTGATCGATTATGAGAAGCTCATGTAACTTTCTTTCTTTTGCATAATAAATTGCTCCAAGTAGCTATTTGGCTGGGGCCATGGAATGTTTCCCTCTCAAGGGTTTTAACCACGTGACAAACATCGGTGTGTTGAACTGTGATCTATTTGTGTGAAGCGGTTTCTCAAGGTGTTCGGTATTTTGGGAGTACCCTGTGTACCCGAACACCAAATGATTAGCAGAACATGAGGGAATTTCAACAGTTTTCTCCTTGACTAGTTCTACCTCTTGGAGAGGCTCTTCAAATCCCACACTCCTTCCAATGGAAATTTGTTTGGTTCTAATATTCAGTAGATTGAATCCTTTATATTCTTCTGGATATCCAATGAAAAAACATTCAACACTTTGTGGTTGCAAATCCTTCCTCTTGTCATGCGGAATTTGTGTCCATGCAGTGGACCCAAACACCTTGAAATTTGACACATCCAGCTTGTGTCCAAAGTAGGATTCAAAAGGTGTCTTTCATTTCACTAAAGAGAGAGGTACTCTATTTTGAATGTGTGTATCAACATTCATGGCCCTAACCCACAAATTTTCAGCCAATCCTTTTTCTTCCAGCATGCAGGTGGTCATCTCCTTGAGAGAGCGGTTTTTCCTTTCCGCTACACCATTTTGCCGAGGAGTGTAGGGAATGGAATGTTGGATATTGATCCCAATGTCTGAAAATATTTGTAGAAATTCATAACTGATATATTCTCCTCCATTATTAGATCTCAGATATTTAATATTTCTCCCATAGGCATTCTCAACCAGTGCTTTCAACTCAATAAATTTCTCCAAAACTTCAGATTTTTTCTTGATGAAGAAAACCCAAGTGTATCTAGAAAAATCATCTATGAAGGTGAGTACATACCGAGATCCATTCATGGATGTGGTGGGAATAGGTCTACTGATATCGGAATGAATCATCCCCAGGATACTTGATGCATGGCTCGCCTTTCCTCGATCAAACTTGTGCTCAGGGTGTTTGCCCACAACACAACCTTTGCAAATTCCTTCAGAAGTTTTGATGGTTGGGAGGCCTTGAACCATGGAATTTTTCTGAAGTTGCTGCAAGTAATTTAAATTTAAATGACCAAATTTATCATGCCATGGTCTCATGACCTCATTTCCATGATTCAGAAGAGCGATGGGCCTTGCATCCGCTAAAAAATGGGAAAACTCATAGGCTTTTGCATGATGGTTTGCTAAGCCTTTTGTGACAAGTTTCCTGGATGCAATCTCAATGATTTATACATCTTTGGCGATGAAGGTTACTTGCTTGGGAACTCCAGTATGAGTCATTTGATATACATTCAGGAGGTTGGAGGCCAATGAGGGTACATACATAACATAAAAAAAACCTCCATGTTCAAGATTTACTATACCTTTTTCTTACGAAATGACGGTAGAATCATCTCCCATGTGGATGGGAATGCTTTTGTCAATTTCCAAGGATGAGAAGAGATATCTTCTTTCCATAATGTGATTCAAAGCTCCAGAATCTATGAGGAGAGATGCAGGCTTTGATTTGCTTTCCATGAGAGCATGACCTCTTTCTTGCTGGGTATCCCGATCTTGGTTATCTCTCTTTCGAATACTCTCTGGAAGATTGATATTGTTTCTCTTGAGGAGAGAAGTCATTTCATAAAAATTCTTCTTCATGCAGGCATGTTCAGGGTGGAATCCCTTCCCGCAATAGGAACAATTGACTTTCTCTTTCCCATGGTTTCCTTTGTTCTTGTGTTTCTTCAAGCCAAAAGACTCTTCTTGCTGCTGGTTCTTTTCTTTAGGCTTTGGTGCATCAAATGTACTCTTTTGATTTTTCTTCCCTTTACCCTTCAGATCTTTGGGGCTTGAAGCAAATAGGGCTTGGTCTTTTGAGGATCGAATGATCCCCATATGAACAAGCTTGTCATGCTCATTTGTTAGGGACTCAATGAAGGCATTGAGAGAAGACATCTTCCATCCAGGGGTTGTGAGCTTCCCAGAATGAAAAGTGGAGACAAATACTAAGTAATCCACACCAAGTTTGGAGAGAATGGTGAGGATGATTTGATCATCCTCCTTCTTCACCTCACATTGCTTCAATTGTAGGACTAGATATATATGTTAGCTCATGAAATTTATAACAAAGGAGAGGGAAATGATCTGGAAAGGGCAAAGGAGAAATTATCCTTTTGCTTCAAATCTAATTGATCAATTTTCACAATCAATATGTGGGAGATTGATGGTGTTGTTAGAAAGGGACGGTAAATCCTTTGATCTCTTCATCATATTTGGTGTCAAATTGAATTTGACTTAGTTTTAATATTGGAAATATTGATTTGCATTTTTTTATCCTGATTTCAAACTCATATGTATCTAATTACCGATATTAAGTTTGTAGTTGCATGTTTACAAACTATTAAATTTGTAGGCAGAAGGCTCCTGATCTTGGTGGTGCCAAAAAGTGTTTAGAGCGCGGTATGCCAAAAAGTTCTCAGAAGTTTATTACTTACATAAGAAAGTATATTTCACTTTGTCTTGTGCTATGTGAGAGAACTGGTGATTTCTACACACTTGAGCGGGCTTATTCTTCAATTCAGATAGACAAGAAATTAAGTTTAAAGATGTTAAAATTTCAAGTTTCGTAAATGGCATGTTTCTTTCAAGTTTCAACAAAAGATAACTGGATTCATGATATGCTTTAATATCCTAAATGCCTCTATAATAATGCTTGTGTAGAGACACCTAATTTTGATGTTATTACCTTAAATATTTAGTTTTTGTTTTCTATTCTCTTCTAAGTGTAATGTTGCAGTTTGGTTTAGGTTTGTTACAAGTAATAAATTAACATAGTTTTCTCTAGCAGTTCTCACCTTGCTTGGAAGGTATAACATCTGTGGCACTTGGAAAGTATATACAAGCTCTTGGGAGAGCAATTTCTCATGCTGAGTTCAGTGGTTCTAGCAGTAGCAACTCCTTTGAGCAATTGTTGGAGAAGATGTTTAACCTATTTATGGACCATGGAAACTTGTGGTCTCATTTGGCTGGATTATCAGAACTGAGAAGTCCATCAAGTTCTGAATTTTCTGAAAGCATTGTTTACAGGTGTCATGCACATTTCATATTTAGTCTTTTTTGTCTAACCTTTTAAAAAGTAAATTCTGATAATATTTCTTTGTTTGCAATTACATGCAGCTTCATTCACAGGTATTTACACACTTTGAAGATTGACAATGAGGTGGATATACTTGAAGGTGTAAATGAGAAGTTAAGAAAATGCTTTAACAACCCAAAATTGTCAAATGTCCACTGTTCCAATGTTTGCAAGCATGCAGCATTGGATTGGTGTTGCTCTATAATGACAAACTTGGTTTCGATTACACCTTTTCCCTCAGAAACCCACAGTACTCAACCAGCTACACAAGTTGCCGGGAGCTCCACAAATTATGGACTTTAGTTGATCATTGACCTTCATACTGATCAATTGTTGCATATTTCATATGAATATCCAAAGGTGCAAAGAATGTTTAGGGAAAAACTACATCCCCTTCTATCTCGCATGAGAAATGTGCCAGTCAAGTAAGTCCTCTCAAAGAATTTGGAGAGGGCCACAACCATATTACGTCATGCCTTCAATTTTTATCATGAGAGCTCTTCTAGAACACTTCCTAAAGGGATAAATATGTATGCAATACCATCCCAATTCCATTTTCAATGGTCTTTTCCAATAAATTCCAATAGTGAACATGCTTCTAGTGTTGAAGTTCTTGATCTAAGCACGCCCATAAAATTACTACTCTGGGCATACACATTAGTTCATGGTTGTTATTGCAACATTTTGGTAGTTGTCAAATATTGTGAAGACATTGCAAAGGTTGTTAACCTGATGCCTAGCACTACCTCTTAACTGAGAAACTAAGTATATAAAGAATACCAAGGACTAAGTTTCTTTCTTTTCATGCAAAGATGGGAAACTTTATTTGGCAGGATAAGAAGGGATATAAAAGTATTTTTGACGAGCTTCTTTTAAGCAATTCATTTAAATTGAATGGTAAAACATGTTTACATCACTTTTATCATAAATTATACAGATCAGACTTAAGAGAGTCCTTTTTACAGTCTTGTCACCTTCTCAGACATGTTCACTTTATTCCAACTCTTTTTCAAGTTTGTCATTTAAGTAGGGAACGACAAAAATGTAAATTTTAGTTTTTAAATAGCTAGTTAGATTATGTTACATTGGAAGGAGGACAAGCTAGTTTTTGAACTTGGATTGTGTTTGCATACATGTTTTTTTTCACTTAGACATTTACCAGAAGCTACTTCAATGAACAAAATTTATAAGCAACCTTCTTTGTATCCTTTTTCTATGGCAGGTGGAAAAGAGACGACAAGTTTTAAGGAACATGAAACATTTAAAGAAAATTACTTATGTCACTATGCATGGAATCCATCTTCAAAATGCTGATGGTGCTCCTCCTACAAGAAATTTTCCTATCAGTGTTCAATGCAGTATAATTTTTATGTATTACAAGATATTTAATTCCAACAAGTAGTGGGATTTTTACGCCAAGAGGCAATGTACACCCCAGTATGGGGGAGATGTTGTCACGTAACACGTTATGTAATATAACATGATAAAAATAATAAATACATATTGGATCCATTACACTTGAAAAAATGCTCCATTACACTTTATATGTCATCCTAGATCCATCCTAATATTGGATCTACCAAGTGCCAAGAGGGATCAAATCCTCAAGTTTTGCACTCTAAATATGGTTTGCACCTTGAGAGATTTGATCCCTCTTGGTGCTTGGTAGATACAGAGTTGGGTGAGTGATTTTGGACTATCTCGGTGATGTAGTATTTCTACTTTACAGTTCATTGTTTTTCTACTGAGATTTTTTTATTGGATTTTGCAGGACCGAACTTAACTAAGTGGGCCATTGAGTATGAAGAGCATGTTGCCGAGGCTTTGCCATTGAGTATGAAGAGCCTGTTGGTGAGGATTTCATGTTGCTAAGTATGGGTTAATTGAAGCTGTTGTGCGGGGATCTAAGTATGTCTTAGCATCCAAGTACAAGTGGGATTGTTTAGCCATTGTAATAATTTGAAAAGTCATAGATGTAGTAGATGATTTTCATGTAAAGTTATATGGAGATAGTTTTTGAGAAAACTCATATTTATTGTAATACTTGACGTTTCATATAATATAATTTGTGCAGTTTAAAACTTATATGGTTGTACATTATATCATTTATAAGTGTTGTAATTAACTAATTAATGTGACATTGCATAATTCATATGTGTATTAGATGATGATAAATAATGTATGATTCTTTTTTTAATTTAAACATAATATCATATTAAAAATTTATATTGATTAATAATGGACACCATTAAAACTACTAAAATATAATAACTACACATAAAATGATTAAAAGTGACTAAATTAGTGACCAATAAATGAGATTAATGACCAAAATTCACATATAAAATGACCAAAAATTGAGAGATACATGACCAAACAATGAGATATAAATGACCAAAAAAGGACCAAAATTAGCATATCAATGACGAAAAAACAGTTTTGGTGGCTAATTTACGGTCTTGTATTACGTGACCAAATTTGGTCATATTCTAGTTTGTCATGTGGTCATTAATTTGGTTATAAATGTGGTCATATATTTGGTCATTGATTCAAATATATGACCAAATTAATGACCAAATATATGACCAAATTAATGATCATCTTACAAGCTATAAATGACCAAAATAAAAATGACCAATTTTGGACCCGTAATAAAAAACCGTAAATTAGCCAATAGGGATTGCCAAACCAAAAGTGGTCATTGATATCCAGATTTTGGTCTTTTGTTTGGTCACTAATCTCTCATTTTCCACTAGTGATTTACCTATTGTCTATAGTACGTTGAATTCTAGTGTAAATTGGATTTCATGTTTTGTTTTGAGACTGCAGGTAAAATGAGCAGCCCATGCATACAATCTATAGGGGAATACTCGCTTGGAGGTTGTATGTAACTAAATGGACAAAAAACATAAATGAGATACACAGGAAACAAAAGGCAGAAAGTTGGGTCAACTTGGAGAGATGACTTCAGTTGGTTTCCTTAATTGAATGCAAACAACATAAAGCCTTCAAAATAGAAATAAAGTTACAAAGGCGACCTGCATAAAAGTTTTTGGGCATTGAAGCTTTAATACCCTTTTTCAAAGAGAAGGGTCAGTTTCATTGGAGAGATGGAATTATCTATATATTCAGGCTTGGAAGGAAGAGTATGGTTTAGATAGATAGTTCAACTTGGAGCACTGATTATAGTAGAAAAACAACTCTTTACTCTCATCCCCCACACCTAGACCACTATCACCATTGCTACCGACGAGACATTTGGGATCATGTCACCTCTCATCCATTATGATACAAATGGTCTCTTAGGTAATAAATCAGTTATGTTTATTTTAGTTCTTTGTTTATTGGTTGTTAATGATTAAATTGTCAGTAATGATTGAAAGTTATTTGTTCTTGCTTTGATTCTCCTTTCAATTGGGACATATTTATTTTCATTTCATTTCCATTTGATTCTGTGTTATGGTCACTTCTAAAACCTGATCTCAACCATTTAAATTTAGATCTTGAAATAACCCTCACTCTTGGTCTTTCTAGGATAGTTAAGGAGGAAGTTATGTATGTTGTTTTTGTTTGTAAAATATGCATATTTTTAGATCAGATTACAATATACACTTTCTAGGGACACCCCCCTATGACTGAAAAAGTAATAGTCCAAATAGAGAGTATCACCAACAATAACAAGGGTTGGTTTTCCTATAAATATTGTGTAAATTTTCTCGCGTAGATTTGTGTAATAATAGGTCCTTAACATAGCGGAGCTCATCCGAAATACTCAAAAAATGAATATTGAAATGCATGAGAAACAATGACACGTTAAATATATAAACAATGAAAGAATTAAATAAATATTTTCTTTTTCTTTTAGGTTTTATTTTTTCCAAATGGACTTTTTCGAAGGCCATTAGAAAAAATTTGTGGGAGGACACCCAGGAATCCCTCACAAAAGGGAAATTTCACCCTTTCATCTCCCCAAGTTCCCTGGTTTCTTTGTCCCAAAAATATGGGAGGTGTGGTGGCTGCGACTCCCACCCTAGGGTGTGTGTCCTCTTGTAACACTGCTTATTTCTCAAACAGACATTCAACTCTCCAATTTAGAACCATCATGGTTGTTTAGTCGGGTTTCCTGGCCTCACAATGGTGTCCAATCTTCAGGTGATGGTTGTTGGTTTCCAAGATTATGGGTCTCAGATGATTCTAGAAGCATTCTGAAGTCCAATTATATATCCTTTTAACATATCACCAATCTTCTTGAAACCATTTTTTCCTAAACTGATCAATTTAATACCCCGGAACTCTTAAAAAAACTAATCAAAGATCTATGTTTATCAATTTACATATTCATTTTACTGTCAAAGTATGACTTAATAGAAACAAATTAATCTTTGATGACCAGGGGAGGAAGGTCAAACATGTCAAAAATGATTGCACCACAATGATCAAGAAGACTAGCATATCAAATGATCAAGGATAAAAAATTATGGAACTATGGATGGAAGAAAAACACCGGATAATCCCCAACATCTCACAAATTGGGCTATCAAGTCACAAGAGTAGGAATCTGTCAGCAAAATTTTCACGCGCACTCCCAACCTTATGAACATTGCTTTCAAGAATTGGATTAAAACCCAAAATATCCATGTTCTCCTTTTTGACAAGTTAGCAAAGATAAATCTTAAACCAACAGGATGGTGACAAACCATTTATGACCGTAATGGAAATATTGCTTGAAAACTTTCTAGGAATATAGGAATTAAGCATATTCAATATATAAGACACTAACAAATTGTAATTGTAGCTATGAATATGGTAAAACTAATACGGATTAAACAAAGTTGGTTTTTGGAGAAATAATTTTGGCATGTCTATAGAGGGTATAACAAAGAAGCAAACATAATGACATATTTAATCACACCTGTTTCTCAAAGAACCATCTTTTTTATAATGTTGGGTTCCTACGAGCTTCTTTCCAAGATCTTGTAACTGCTGTCGTAATGAGACCGAGTGCACTGCAACCACAAAATCATGTTGAAGAAGAAAACACACACACACACACACACACACACATATAAGAATATCACCAAGAACAGAAAAATAGTTGGAATTGCAGAATAAGTCCATATTAATTTGCAAAATTCGAATGCCTACCGTCTCCAGAGTTCAAACCAATTATAAGGTCATGGTCATCTTTCGCATCAGGATCAAAGGCATGGTAGACTGAATTGGAGCTACTGAAATGAATTGCTTTGATAGGATCATGTGAAAATGATAACCAACACCAAAATTTAGATAGACTACTCCATTTCCACTTTTACAAAAAGGCGGAAAAAGTTCATATACAATGATTATTCTCTTTTCTGTAGGTGAAGTGCAAATAAATATGTTAAAGATGGCACACCTTGTCATGAGAATTGAAATCGCTGATAAAAAGAGTGTCTCTGACACTAAAAATTAGATATGTTCCTTCTCCATCATAATTTGAAGTGGTAGGACCATTATTTGTAGACGAGGGACCATGTATAGATGAACCAATCTTATTTCTTGCAATAGTTTTACTAGTACCATTTCCATCACCAAAGCTTAATGCTCGGCTTCCATTAGCACCCCTGAAGAATCAAGATCTAAATCTACCATTAATAATGCAACTAGAAGTGTGAAGGAAGTATATGAAAGTATTTTTGCCAGAGATTTCCTTAGCAGTGGAGAACATTTAAGGCACTCTGTCATCCTCTATTTGTATACAAAATATCAACACAACTTTGCATGAAAATCAGGTGGCTTAGATATTAAAATATTACAATTATTTTGCACAGGTTCATTCTTCACAGCTGATAGGACACCAAAAAGTGTTTTCAACATTCCAAGAGGCTTTAGTCCCATTGGAATCCCTTTTTGTGCATATTTGAGAAGAAATCAGAAATGAAATTGATATAAAGAACCTCATGAAACCTATGGCCATATAAATTTGTATATCCATGGCTTGCGATTCTGAGGCTTTTTCAGATGACAGAGTTATACCCCTTGGTTCGAGCACTCTAGATTTTTTGCTTTCATTATAAGATGCATTGATCCAAGTGGAAAAACATGAATGGGCCAGAGTGTGACATGGTTGGAATTTTTTTTCCCTCTTAGTTATATTCCCATCTCTATTATACATAGGAGATCATTTCCTCTAACAAGGGAGGAAATTACTAGCACTAAAAGTACAGTTATTATAAGCTAATATTTTAAAGTGACGAAGTTATATTTTCATTTTTAGTATCCAAATTCATCACAATTATGTACTAAAAAATATGTTTTTATGTAATGCAAACTTAATGAATTAAGAATTGTTGATTGCCTATCCAAATTCATTTCTTCTTTTGGTTTATTGCATCAACCATTTGCTTGGTCAAGGACAACACAAAGCTCAGTGTGTTACCTTAGGATGCAAATTCATCTATCTGGCACATATATTAGTGTGACAGAGATCCTTTCCACCATAAGGAATCCTTAAAATGAATCTAAGACAAACATGAAGGGGCCTGAGTATAAAGGAGCTTTCACTCTCGGTGATTTACACATCTTGATTAGACATTGAAGATAAGTTCCTGAAGAAGGTAGGAAATGATGAGCACTAAAAATACAGGTATATCCAAAGTTTATTTTAAGCTAACATTTTAAAATGTTGAAGATCTATTTCCATTTTTAGTATCCAAATTCATCACAATTTTGTTCTATAAAATATGTTTTTATGTAATGCAATCTCAATGAATTAAGAAGTGTTGATTACCTCTCCAAATTCATTGCTTCTTCTGGGTGCTTTCATCAACCATCTTCTTGGTCATGGACAAACACAAACCTCGGTGTGTTACCTTACGATTCAGACTCATCTATGTGGCACATGTTTTAGTTTGACAGAGACACTTTCCTCAATAGGGAATCCTTGAAAAGAATATAATAATGGTATTCATTGATTGAAAACTATATTTGACTCATTATATTCTTTTTGAATGGTGTTTGCTTGCATTTCCATGCTGTGTAACATCATCTCTGAGATATTCCAAATTTCAGCTAATGGAATATATTACATTTGGTGCTTCTTTTTAGTTTGAATAATTAGTGATAAATTGTATTGCAATCATAATTGAAATTAATCTACTTGATTTCTATTGTGAATATATGGACGCATGAAACTAGATGTTGTTGCATATGGAAGAGACATAATAGGCTCAAAAATTAGTACTGGTTGTAAAAGTCTCTCGGAAAAAAAACGTTGCAAGTATAGTAGTTGTTGGTGTGGTCTTCTTGATGTCTAGTGTGATTCCTGAGAACATTCGTTGGGATATTTTGAACCCAACAAGCATGAAACAAGCACTTGTTGAAGGTGTTGTTAAACTTGGTGGTCCAAATATGTTTGGGCAGGGTGCGAGCCGGGTTGACTTGTGAGCATATATTTTATTTTTCATATCATTTCTTGATGTTTATTGTTTAACTTTGCATTTGGTTTTTCCTTTAGCAAGAAATTATAATTGATCCAATGATAAGAACTGAATTTTTATATTGTTATTGGATAAACACATTTTTGGCATTGATTATCTATTAGCCATTGAACTCACTCACTTTCTTCACTGTGATATATCACAGGCTTGAGTCATATGAAATCCTTATCAAGTACAAGCCTTGGGAAAGCATTTTTCCAAGTATTCTTTATTTTACAGATTGTCCATATTCATGGCCTTTCTGTTGGAAACCATTGTATGCAGGTGCAATGCTGATGATATTTAATGCCACTATTGTGAATGGTATGGAAATAATTGGACATGTTGAGAGTGGACTAATATGGCAACCCTTTGATGATGTGGGGAATCTACTCAGTATCCACTTCACCTATTGTATTGTTATTCGGCCATGGACCGGTTACCTTGCTTTGCATATGCAAATTAAGTACCTTGGCCATGGACCGGTTACCCTATGGACTTTCAAATTTATTGTTCCTCCATTTGTTGAGTTTGAAAGGACTAGAAAGTTTGAGGTCTCTGGATTAAACACAGTTCCATACTGAAATATTTTTAACATCAAAGAAATCTCTGTTTGCATATTCACATTCAATTAAATAGTTAGTATTCATAAATTTCATAGACAACTTATTGGAAATTGGTGAGAAATAAACAACATTAGCCTCAATGAAACCTCATATGAATGTACCCATTAGAGGAATTTTGTGGTCTAAAATGGGCCTCCTAAGGAAAATAATAAAATAATAGTTAAAATAATAAAATAATAGTTAAAATAATAAAATAATATTGATTAATTTTGGAGGAAGAAAGAAAAAAACTACTTTTTGTGTTCGTATTTTCGACATATCTCTCCGTGTTTTTACTCAAATTTCGATCGGGAGAGCTCGTTGGATGCGGAATTTGATTCTGCATCCAACAAGTACCCACACTGCATACTTGTCATCATCACGTTTTTTTCAGGTATTTCTTGTTTTTGGGGTAGCGAGGTCCGTCAAAAGTATGCAGTGTGGGTACTCGTTGGATGCGGAATCAAATTCCGCATCCAACGAGTTCTGCCGATCGAAATTTGAGTAAAAACACAATGGGATATATCGAAAATACAAACAAAAAAAGTAGTTTTTTTTAATGACAAATATGCCAATTCAACCATTATGGTTGACTTATTTTATTGAAATTCTATTGGTTCTTGAATTCCAACTCACAAAAACTTATTTTGGCACGTTTTCTTATAAGGCCCATTTTAGACCCCAAATTTCCTCTAATGCTTGTTCTGACTGTCTTGTTTAGATACATGTTCTCTTGCTTCCCACTAAGGCGAAACTACACCTATACTAAGTACCTAAGGTTATACATCATAACAATTGCTTAGGATGTATAAATTGACAAAGATAAAGAATAAAGAGATGGCTTGATCACTCATATAAAAGAGGCCTCCAATGCTTAAGCTACATACAAATTAAGCATTTGAAATTTCTTAATTAAATCATGGAAACTTCATTACAACGTTTGTCAGAGTTCAATTGCATTTTACAATTAAAACAAATGAGGTTACAATGACTCGACCGAAATTAATTTACTATTCTATTCTCTTTTTGAGAAGGCACAAGTGAAGAGACAACAACAAAGAAGTATAGAAGACCAGAAGAGAGAGAGAGGGAGAGAGAGAGAGAGAAACCTAATGGAGTGTCAAAAGAGCATGGAGGAAGTGGATCATACTCAATACTTAGCGGCGGGACATCTTCACGAAAAATTCCATACAAACGAATTTTAATAGCTATAACAACCACATCATAAGCATCCTCTTGCACATATGTCTGTCCTATAGCTAACCCTGACTTTCTATTTCTCTTATTTGATTCTAGATTTCTAGTATTTTTCCTCTGTCATAATGATCTATTTGGTTGTTTAAAACGATTCACATTTGTAACCATAATCTAATTTGGTTGATTGCATTTTGCAAGGACTCCCATTCTGCAATGTCGATCTTTCCTGTGATGAACTATTTCCTACAAAATGTTCTCAATAGCATTGTAGTTTCCTGTATTGACATCCTCATCATTAAGATCCAAACCAAGGGTTGCACTTCAAGGATTCCTAGGATTCCTAATGTTTAAAGGAATTTGGTTTTCAACCCTGTTGAGACTCGAAAGACTGAGGCGTTTCACTTTTCTACTACCATATTTTCTTAAACCAACGTCACGATATTGTTTACCACCACTGTTGGCATCATTTATCTTGATCTTTTTCTACTTCTGCCTTCTATGACAAAACCATTTGTGAACTTTTAACATTAATTCCATTGCAAGCTTGCCTTTCATTGCTTTTGTCAGATATTTTTCCTCTGTATGTCAAATTGTGTAAGAACAAATGTGCAGTAAATATTCTTGAAAAGGAATAATGGGCTATTCAAGAAACAATTCAGAACTTAAGTATTCATGTCATAAAAAAGATTGCATTCTTAAATCTCAAAGATTTGGTTTCAAATTTAATACCTTATTACTTTAAAACGTAATGAATTTTGTGCTCATAAACAACTAAAATTCTAAAACACACCTGCATAGAATATCTCCAAACCCTCAACTTGAGATTGTGTCTTTAATCTTCTTTTCTCATTGTTCTCTAGACATATATTATCCTTGACAAAACCCATGATACTAATATTTGTATCACCTGCAAAATTTATCGCAATAGAGCATCTAAAAGACAGGAGAGTTGAAAAATCTTGTGTAGAGTAAAGCTGCAGAGTTATGCCAAACTAAACCGTATAAAACAAAACAATTGATCTAAGTCACTATTGTACAAAATAAAAATTAGCATAGCCAACTGTCTAAATGCGCCATAACATGAACAAATTACACAATATACATGCACGATTCTTCATGCTTCTTATCCAACAAAAAATACTTGCCTTATGGGCCATTTTGCACTAACTGGTAACTAGTCAATAGTGATTATAATTTATCATATTAAAGGACTTTGACTAGTTGACCTTTTGAATCTATACTGCTGGTATGAGGTCCAAACTCCACTCAACGCAACCAATATTTCCTCTCTTAGCTTTTGCATACCTCATATTTTGTCATTGTATGCTCTAGGAGGACATCATGGATAGTCCTAAATTGTTCCCATAACTTTCTCACATCCACAAAAAAGGCCCAAATTGAATGTCGAGGCTACTAGAAGCTGAACCAACCCAATAATTTTTAAAACAATACCCATATTGGCTTAATTATTGTTGTAACTTGTTGTTATAGGGCCCAGAACTGCCCATATATGAGGTACAGGGGTTTTTCATTGCCTTTCATTGTCCAAAGGTGGCATGGATTGCCCAAAGTTCATTTTAAAACTAATAAAAAGACAAAATTATGAATTTTACTTTTTCAAGTGTTTTGTGCAAAATTTTGTCAATGGTATGGCTTTAGCAAGCAATGAGATCTATCAGTTACCATCAACATTTTAAGTTTTTCATATTGACAAGAAACATAAGTTAATTTTTTTATGGAGAATAGTCATTGATTGAAATTGTTGCTGAAATGCTAACAACCAACATAGATTCCTCTCAAATAGAATACTTGGTGGCCCTTTAAAGAAAAAACGGGTCATGGAGTTATATTGGCACCTACGAGCATTGGGTTTTCGAGTCCACAGAGCACTAGTTATTGTATTATAATTAACACCATATCCACTTACATATCCTATTAAAATCATTCACAGTCTAGCTTTGAACTGTCAATTCATGGGAATTTTGACATGATACCCAAAAGGAATGAACAAAACTAGAAAAAAAAACATTTTGCAGACATTCCAACCAGAGAAATACCCACAAAATTATATGAATCAAATCCATATTTTATGGTGAGGATATGAACTTGATTACCCTAATCATAAGCTGTGATGTTTTCACAAATCAGAAACACCGTCGAGAAAGTAAAATCATTCGTTCTCATCCCCATCATCAACGCTTTCCCACACATCTTGAGAGCCTCTTCATCATTCCCATTCAGAGCATACCCTGCAATCATATAGCTCCAGAAAACCACATTCCATTTAGGCACATTGTCAAACACTTTCCTTGCATACTCAACAACCCTGCATTTGCATACATATCAACAAGGGCACTGCCCACAAAGATATCTGAATCAAATCTTGTCTTGAGAAGACCGGCATGGACCTATATTGCCGCTTTCAATGACACAATCCTAGTGACTACCTTGACCACACTTGCGAATGTGAGTTCGTTCAACCACATTCCTTCTCTTTACATCCGTACAAACATATTCAAGGCCTTCTCTGTAGGCGCACTCTGTACTAGTTATCTAGCGCCAAGAGGCTACTATCTGGGTAATTTGAGAAGGAAATATCCATGAATTTCAGATAGTAATCCATGAATGAACTCAGGCAGAGGTCAGTCGGTAGTTTAGGTTCGAGTTGGAGGTGTTTACATGTTTTATTATGGTTGTATACCATAAAACACATGTTTATTGTATACCATATGGCTATGTTTATTTTGTTTATTTTTTTTATATTGGTATGTGTGCTATTATATTTTATGTGTATGCGTATTTATATTTTATATTTTGTTTGTTTTTATATTGTTTTGTGTTATATTATATGTTTTAATATATATATATATATATATGGAATGTTTTGTAATTATATAGTATGTAATAAAGGTGTTGTTTCCAAATCCTTTCCATGTTTTGGTAGAAGCATCTAGTTGGGCATGTGTAGGGGAGGGACAAGGACAAGGCACAAGAATAGGAACTATTGGTTGAGCCAAGGTTAATACCAAATGAGGAGTTTCCACACCTTGCATAGGAGGAATAGGAGGATCCAGGTAATGTATAGTGATCCCCAAGGTAATATTAGGTCAACTCAATGTGGCCATCATGAGCATACTCAACATTATTGATTTCCATGTTATATTGAGAAGCTAGGTGGCTTTATCTTTGTTGATACCATATAACTATTACAACATCATTCATAGTATGTAGTAAATTTAGTTACTCAAACTGATTCATTGGTATGACATAGCGAAATGAAAATGGAAATGGAATCACATAAACCAATAATGACATTATAATAGAAGATGGATTTCAAAATTAGTTAGATAGATTCAATTCTAAAATTAGGTAGGTTGGGGGACACCCCCAATAAATGAAATTTATTATGATTGGAAGGAATGAATGGTTATAAATTGATAAACTAGGAACCTAACCCATATGATGTCACATTCAATTTGTGAATGAGCGACCACCTCAAATATAATTTTATTTATTGAGCCTTGTCATCCCACAAAATTCACGATCATGTATGTAATACAATTATATCTTTTGTGTATTTATAGATAGAGTGCTCTAAGCAAGCGTACCTTGTCATTGTTATTTACCTCTAGAGATGTATGGATATGGTCCAATACAATAGATTTTTTCTATTTAGGTTGATCATTTGTCCTTGATTAGTCTAGTATTGACATGCATGTTATTGAACCACTAGTACAAAATGAGGAATTAGCTACTACGTGACCAAAAATTCTAGTCGCCACAGGTTTTTGAAGTGATTTACTACTAAATATGAGAAATTTTCATTGACCCAACTATAAACAACTAATTTAGTCACCAGTTAACAAATATGACTAGATAATAAGTGACAGAGTTAAAAATGACTAACATAAATGACCAATTTATGGCATGGCATAAAAAATGACTAGCTAGAAGAATATGAATTAGTCATTTATGTTAGTCATTTTTAATTGTGTCATGGAAAATTGCAATTTTGACAACGAAGGGTGAATTTTGTAAATTGTCTACCTTCTATTAGTAATATTGGTGCCATGCACCTTGATCTTCAGAGATCCAACAAACAAATTGTACGAATTTCCTCTTGACCATCTTTATCCCTGCTGCACCATTGAAGCAAACCGTTAAACACGTGCCAAAGGAAAATTAGGTTCCTACGTCAATTACGAATTTGGTACTAGAACCAATACTATATTGATACCTAGAAGCATCATAGCTAGTTGTTGATCCTTCAATGTAAGAGTCCCAAGTCCCATACCGAGGTGCTTTTCTAACTTCAATATAACTATCATGAACTGTGACCATCGAACTAGCTGCACCGGTCGATGTAGATTCACCAGGATTGGTTCCTTTAAATGTAATAGCAATTGATCAAATAATAATTGAACCGATGGAAACACCAAGAAGAATATTTTAACCAATCAAAGACTCAATTATAATTAAATTGGGGTGTTGACCCAAAACTAGTCTTAGATCCATATGTAGTAACGGTAGAGGCCCGACCCAATCTCAGAGTTTTTGGTAAATATTATTTCGATTCCTCGACCTATTACAGGCCTGACCTCGCAGAATATGATATGTATAATGCAGTGATGAACTCTCCATATCACTATCAAGTTAAACCTCCTTTATGCATTAGTGGCCAGGTAAATTTTCAAGAGACCAAATTTTCAACTTAGTAACAAATTTCTTCTGGACTAGTCCACCTCATATTTAGCTATAATCATGATAGCTATAACTATCATGACCTGTGACCGTTGAACTAGCTACACTAATCAACGTAGCTTCACCTGAATCAAATCCAAATTTAAACGTCATGGAATTTGATCCATTAATTGAACTAGTGGAAACACCAAGAACAATATTTTAACCAATTAAAGACTCAATTATAAACTGGGGTGTTGACCCAGAACTAGTCTCATGTCCCTAATAACTCTTCCATAGTTCCTTATACCTATATGGAAGGAAGTATTAGCAAAGAAACCAAGTAGTATTTGAAGGCCAAGGTTTATAAGGATTGACCTCAGAATAGTCAACAGACCATAGATCGAGTCAAGGCATCCCAAGAAACAGTCACGGTTCAGTCTAGCAGACTCGAAAAAGGTCACAACCTAGCTTAGCATCCCAAAAATTATGTGTAAAAAGGTCACGACTTAGTCCAAACAACTCACAAAGGTCACAACTCTTTCCAAACAACCCACAGAGGTCATGGTTTTTACCAAACAACCCACATAGGTCATGGTTATGTCCAAAGAACTCAATTTTTAACTTTTGCTCCTTGAGACATGCCTATTTTTGTTTATCGATGCATGAATCACTTAGTTATTTTTATTGCCCATAATTTAGGTGCTTTGCAAGTTATAGTCTCCTGAGTGCTACTTTTAGTTGTTCTGTTTATGGAATCTCTAATCTCCATAGAAACCTGACAAACATCACGTGGAAAAAAGTTAGCAATCTCTTCAAGTTTCCATGAAGGAAAATGTATTATTTATTTCTTATAAATAATTAATAAAATGTGTTGAGATAGTGATTCCATAAATTCTGCCTTGTATCAAATTTCCAAATTTAAAAGCAACCTTGTAGCAAAAACTCTACCTCATAACTCTTGTTTTAATATATATTAACATAAGTATTAATATGTCATATAGTTGTAGTTATAATATAACCTATATAATATAATTAATTTATATTAATATCAATTATTTAATATGAAAGAGGGGAATTGAAGGACCATCTCGCTGCATAATGTGCAAAAATGTAGAAGAAATGCAGAAGCATCTCTTTCTGGAATTCTCCTTTGCTAACGAGGTCTGGTGCATAGCTATCGGAGAGGTACAATTTAATATCATCCTCCCTATCGGAGAGCTACAATTTAATATCATCCTCCCAAAATACGTATGCTGGAAGATTTGGATAGCTATAAACAAAGGCTTATTTGAAAATCTGAGTCCTTCTCCAGATAAAGTCTCCTCCTCTGCCAAAGTACTTTGGGTCGAGGCCCTTCTTTCCAATGGATTGAAGCACCTTCATATTGAACCTTTGAACTACAAGGAGAAAATTTAGACTAGAGATCTTCTTTTCCGCCTCAAGACTTCTCCGATTGATGTAAAAAAAACCAACCACTTAAGATGGCAGATTCGAAAGAACCCTGAATCTTTCAACAAATGGTGGACAAAATTGCACTGTCATACTCTGTTTTTTGATGGGGCATCCAAATGGAATTCGGGCTTGTCATGTGCGGGTGGGATAATTTTTGATCTGGGGGAAACAAGCAGAAAGAGTTTGCATGGGGCATTAGAAGGAACTCGAACAACTATGCGGAGTGGCTAGCCTTACTGAAAGGCCTGGACATAGCTATTACCTTGGGAATCAAAGAACTAGCAATGTTCGGGGATTCACTACTAGTTATCAGAGAGGCAAGTAAGCTGGTAAAAAATTATAAAAGCCCTTCCAGCAAGATGCATCACATTTTCATCCACCTTATTAATGAATTTAATGCTGTCAACTTTCTTCATATTCTTACAGAAAACAATCAATATGCAGATCAAATGGCAAACTCAAGAGTGTAACTTAACTCTGGCTACATGATTAGCAATGGATACACTACAGAACATTGTTGGGTCCCTTGACTATGAATCAGTTTTGTTCTCCGACATTTGAAGAATCCTTTGGGTTGATCTTATTGGGATTTTAGTACAGCTATAAGTTCTTTTTGCTATGTTCATCTTTTGTTTCTTCATTCTCGGGGATTTTGTAAAAATCTATAGCCATCTCAGATATGGAAAGTTTAGAAAAAAGACTCACTTGGAAAAAGGAGAAATATTGTATGGTTTTTGAAGTCCAACGGACTCAATCCATAAGTCTGCTATTGTAATTTTCTTCTACTTTTTTAATTCAATATACATCTACCCGTTCTTGTTAAATATATATAATTTAATATGATAGTCATTTAATTATATTAATATTAATATGATAGTTATAATATAATTAACTTATATTTATATTAATTATTTAATATGATAGTTATTTAATTATATTAATATTAATATGATAGTTATTCATTTTATATTTTCATTGGTAAATATTAATATAAATTATATATATAAATCCAATAATCAAATTTGAAAACAAATATATATAAATCAAATAAAATCAAAATTGAAAAAAATCTAATACGACTAATTACTTTCATTCTAATTGGAAGATAAAGGTTTTGGGACCACAAAATTTAGCAACAAGGTTTTGATCCCGCCTTTGAAAACAGAGTTTTGGCCAGGTCAGGGAGGTTGAACCTTTAACTGAGGTAAGGTGCACCCATATAAATTCCTCATTCCATGTTCCCACAACAGATGACAAGAGAAGAGAGCTTTCGTCTCTTAGTGTCACTGTCGGTGACCCAGCAGAGTGCTTTCGCCGCCTATCGAATCTCCCACTAATGCTATTCAAATTGATGGTGTTGTATTTGCTACCGAGGACCCGGCATTGATTGAGAAAAAGAGATCTGGCACATATGACATGGAAATATATACGGAGGGAGGTTTTAAGAATAACCCTAAGATTGAATCAGAGACATATATGAAGCAATGCTTTATGCCAGGTCACCTTCCAATGCCTCAGATGTACCCTGTTGTATCATGCAGGAAGGATAAACAAGGTTGTGATCCTGCCTTCGAACTATATGCAACATAAACATCCATTCAAGCAATCGAACTAGGGTAGTTATCAAATGTATACTTGGCATGCATATCAAATCAAGCCACATTGATTGGGCATCCAACATAGGGAGACACTGCCAATATATGTTTTAGGGATATATACTGCAATTTTTAAGGCCATCAAGGTAAGTAATGGATCCTCTTGAATTCATATTCATTTTATACCATTAATTAGATACTTTGATCCTCACTATCAACATTTGCAACAAGTCCCGGAGTCACGTTTAAGCTATTTTGTTAAATGCAAGAGGAGGATCTAAAACCCAACACGATGACCATTGTTAGTGTCTTATTGGCATGTGCCTACTTGCAGATGTACAACAGGGAAAAAACGTATTTTGATTGGGGGAGATCTGAATCTCTTGAGGGGTTGAAGCAGCAAATGAAGGCCGACTTCATCCTCCCTCATACAGTCACCGACGACTAAGGGAAGCCACAAGCTCTAAAAGGAAGGGGACGAAATCATTGTTGAAGATCAATTTTTGTCTATAGAGGTCGAATTCATCTACATTAGCAGTTGGGGTACATTGGCAACATCACTTTCCAGGTTTCACTATGTTATGTGTTTTAGTTCATGGTAGCTGCTACAGTAGCCATTCATTTATTGTATTGTTACTATCCACTTCCATAATAAAATTCCAATGATGTTCTTCCTATTTCATGTGCAACTGGGATGAATGCATTATGTCTGACAAAATGTTTTGATTTAATGAAAAATTTCCTAAGAAGTTATAAATCAATGTAATGCAAACCATTTAACAAAAGCACCCAACCAACATTAGCAAGCAAACCACAACAATTTTACAATCCACTTGAGTCCGGGACATTACACACAATCACAAGAGTTTGTTCCTTATCCAAATAAGGAAGGTAAGCATCTCTGACTTTGCAGCAAGGTTGCCTGATGTGAAATTTATTCCTAAGAGTATGAAGCGTGGCATAAATTTTACTAAGTCATCCATAAAACAATGGACATCTACATTACAGTAACCAGAAGCTCCAAGCTGCATTCTTACAAAGCCATACATTTCCAAATAAGATGCTCTACTATCAACAGTTGTACCTTATTTTACAACAATTGTCACTGCAATCTATCAAGCCTGTTAACCAATCCCTGGAAGAGGACCAATAAAAAATACCCTATGACTCTACCTGCAAGAATTCAGTTACCAAAAATTATTGTACTTGGTGAGTTTAATTAAATTGCTTTAGACTTTTTGCTTGCCAAAGTTGAACCTCTTGATTGAAATTTCTGCCATGTTAATGCTAGTGATCTGTCTGAGACATTCCCCTTGACACATCTTTTGATTTTGGCACCTCATTAAGAATAATTTATGCATTTGTCTGTCCATAGATTTTGGTTCCCTTAACAGAAATGTCCTTGGTGTCATGCCTTTATTATGAAAGAAACTAAGAGAAGATTCAAAATATAGGGTTGAAAAAAGCTTCTCAGCAGCCTGTTCAGATCTGAGAGCTTGAATAGGTTGTTCTCAATCATGAAATAGGAATATGTATTATTCCTTGCCAATGATCCTTGATGTTAGCTTGTTTTGATTTTTGTAGAGAATCCTGTTAGATCATTTTCATCAATATGGCCTTATGTTTACTACAATATATGTGGACTCTATCTCCTAAACCAATTGTGGGGTCTTTCAAAATCTTGAGCAAAAGATTCCAAGATGCCTCTGTTGTTTTTCAGTGTGCAATTGTTGTTCTAAGAGGTGCTTTGATGTTAGTTGTCTCCGCTTTTACACATTCTTTCCTGTATCACTAACCAAAATTGACTGTGAAGATCTTCTGGTGGTTTAAAATTGGCAACACTCCTGTGGATATTTGTAGTTCCCTGTTCAGCTACTATGTTTCATGTAGTCAAATTTTTTATTGCATCCACGAGATGGCTTGGTTTTCAGATCACGTTCTTTTGATTCAATCACTCTTCAACAATGCTTTAGATATGGAGAGATCATGACGATTTTATCTTTAGGTGTTGAAATAGTTTCTCCAATTAATTATAGCCTAGCCCATCACCGACAATTGATTAGTGAAGAGTTGGTTTGAAAAGGAAAATATTTCTCTAGTCATGTACATGAGTCTTAAAGTGGACCTCGAGGGTAGTCTTTTTCTCAGACGATAGACAACGTGGTTTCTTTTGCTCTTCAAACATAAGACAATTTGGTTCTTAGTCTAATGCTTTAGGTGTTGTAATGTTTTCTCCAACTAATTATAACTTACCCTAACCTTAACAATTGATTAGCGAATAGCTCGTTTAAAATGGAAAATATTTCTTAGTTATTTGCATGTGTCTTAATGTGGACCTGAGGGTAGATTTTTTCTTGTACATATACAATATGGTTTCTTTTGCTCTTCAAACATAAGATAAGCATGGTTCTCATTCTAAATTTACTGATAAGGGTCCATATGAGATTTGGACCCTGCCTTCATTTCTTCAGGACATGTTAATAAAGAATTTTCCATTCTCCTAATTATCTTAGTGGTCTTCATTTAGAATTATTTATACTGGGGATTCCTTTCCATACTAATCAATCTCGATACCTGAAGTAGTTAGAGTGTCAGACACTTTCCTATGATGTAGTATAATGTCTTGAATATACTTTATCCAAACAAATGTTACAACAATCCAAGAGTCTTATCTGATGGAATCTCACAAACAGGGATATTGATGGGTAAGACTAGTGACACTAATGCAACAATTTCTCTTCGCAACTGCACAAGGATTGAAAAATTGGAGGATCCTATATCTCCTGGCAATAAGGATCCCTCATCTATACCCTTTAGGATGGGTGAATTAGGATATCGAATTAAAAGTTACCAAATAGTGTAAGCTTAGCTTTTCTCTTAGTGAAAATTTTATAGAAGCCAATGTAGTTCTTCTTGAAATCTATAGTGCAATTTTTCATAGTCACTACATGTCTACAGGGAACACCATCTCCATGAAAAGGGAAAACTAACACTGCCTGGTCAAGGATGGTAAATACTTCATCATCAATGCACATAAGGGGAAGTCTGACACCTCTCTAGTGAATTTTCACTTACCTAAGAGATTGATGAAATCAAGCACAAAATATGAAGTTCCTTTCTTGAGATAAAACCAGAAAGACACCAAGTTAGTAGGTGTCAAGACATCTTTGGAAGCATGTATGAAAGAACATAAGCATCAAATCCAACAACTTTTACATGCATACAAAGAAGTGTTCCAGGGACTAAAAGGTACACCACCCAAGAGGGAAGTGGAGGACACGATACAATTCCTGCCACACTATCTACCAAACATAGGACTATACAGACAAAACATACTATAGTCATATGAGGAGAAGATGCAGTTGCAAGAATTGTAAGAACAAATACCATGTGGTTCCCATGTTATTTCAGTACCAAAGAAAAATGGGACTTCAGGAATGTGCATTAACTACAGATATCTGAACAAGATCACCCTCAGGAATGGGTACCCTTCACAAAATTGGAAGAAAATGCAAAAAAATTACAAAGAGAACAAAAACAAAACCTAGCAAGATCAAACCTACTAAACCTCACTATCAAGTGGGCATCAAGAACTAATATAATGCACAAATTTAAAATATAAATAATAAATTTCGATTCTACATCCTACCTGAAATATAAGGATACCACCAGTATAGGTTTCTAATTAGGATATTATCACTAACAACAGTTATTTCCAAGAAAGAGAATCAGTACTTTATTTAATACAACTAGCTGACTGATCTGTCTTTGAAAATATATCAGGAAGAAATTATAATATGATAAGCATCCCTCAAAAAAGACCAACTAATGCATTCCGATATTTATAATAATAAATAATTCAATAGGCTTCTAATTTCATCAGAAAGGACAAGGTGGAGGAAATAAGGAAAGTATTTATTACTGGCTCCAGCGTTGACTGAAAAAGTACAGATAAAGGTACATCGTGAGATAGATGGGCTCCAACTCCAGTCCATAGAATGAAGAATCCCTTAACTATATGCAGTTGAATCCATAATTAAAATTGAAAAATCATAGTTTAGAACCAAATTCCTATTTGCTGCAGAATGCATTGTTCCAGAAGTATTCAAGGTGAAAACTATATGCCAGATAACACCAGAGACTGAGTATCAGATTGGCCACTTATTTCAATATACTGTAATAGAAAATATGTAGGTAGATGATGTTACATCACAAGACAGCTCAGCACACATAAGTAAAGAGACAATAAATTGCATCTTCGACATGCTAGAAAACAAACATAACAAAGATAAAGGAGAAAGCATTATTATCAGAAAAAGAAAGAACAAAACAATCAATAAATCAAAATTTTTGTATCCAATTCATTAATGTGAAAATTACATTAAAATGTAGGCTTCCTCCCTATATAGATGTAATGGCAGCTGTTCTATTAAATTGCACACTGGCCTATTGGGTACTCGTGTGGGGTTATGGATCAGTACATAAAACAACAAAAAACACACCTTCCTCACCAATTTTAGCACAGGACATGGCAGAAAATCATCAATGATAAAGCCTATATAGATGTAATGACAACTGTTCTATTTAATTGCACAGTGGCCTATTTAATTTTACATTAAAATGTAGGCTTCCTCCCTATATAGATGTAATGACACTTGTTCTACTTAATTGCACACTGGCCTATTGGGTACTCGTGTGGGGTTATGGATCAGTACATAAAACAACAAAAAACACACCTTCCTCACCAATTTTAGCACAGGACATGGCAGAAAATCATCAATGATAAAGCCTATATAGATGTAATGACAACTGTTCTATTTAATTGCACAGTGGCCTATTTAATTTTACATTAAAATGTAGGCTTCCTCCCTATATAGATGTAATGACACTTGTTCTACTTAATTGCACACTGGCCTATTGGGTACTCGTGTGGGGTTATGGATCAGTACATAAAACAACAAAAAACACACCTTCCTCACCAATTTTAGCACAGGACATGGCAGAAAATCATCAATGATAAAGCCTATATAGATGTAATGACAACTGTTCTATTTAATTGCACAGTGGCCTATTTAATTTTACATTAAAATGTAGGCTTCCTCCCTATATAGATGTAATGACACTTGTTCTACTTAATTGCACACTGGCCTATTGGGTACTCGTGTGGGGTTATGGATCAGTACATAAAACAACAAAAAACACACCTTCCTCACCAATTTTAGCACAGGCCATGGCAGAAAGTCATCAATGATAAAGCCTATAGGCTATATTTTCTTTTTAAGGCATTACTTCTTCCTCTCTTGAAACCAGCAAGCATCTGACACTAATTGTGCACATTTGATAGTACTCTTGAAACCAGCAAGCATCTGACACTAATTGTGATACAAAGGCCTTAAATGCTCCACAAAGGAATTACAAGAGCATGTTTTAAAAAATCAGGTACGTTATACATGAAATGATCACCTTTATCTCTCTCATATACATATTCATAAGCCATATAATTGACCTTAGGAATTGTGATAATGAGCTTGATCTGGCTATGCCTTTGCTGGTAATTTGTACTCTTAATTTTCACTACTGAATTCTGTATTGACACATTTAAGGAAGCTGTAATATTTTCACCTTCAGATGCTACTCTCATAATTTATCTTCAAATGCTACTCTTATATTTTCACCTCTAGGTGTTAATTTTCCACCTTCAGGAATTCTCCACTTTACTTCACAAATTCAAGAGTGAGGATGGATACACTATTTGGACTGGTAGCACATATTAGCGAGCAAAGATTGGTCACTGCATGTATTACAACTGCATGACTCAAAGGCAGTGAAAATCAAGTGGCACTAACCATCTATTTTGGCCATGGAAGGTTTGAGATCAGGATGCTCATCCCCTCACTCATGCAGAGCAACCAATATAATGTATACATCACTATTTAGTATTTACCAATAGAGTTGTCTTACACATGTAAGTGGGGTCTGTTTCATACAATTGGGACTAGGTGCAAGTGCAGGGTGAAATTGTAAGATTACATACCTCCACATAGTAGCATTTTAGCCATTTTCAATGAGTTGTTAGACTTATATGCTTCATTGTAATACCCATGTTATAAGGTGTCACTAGTGGTGTGCCTTCACTCACTGTGCCCTCTGTTACCTTCCATTTTGCATGGGTGGCCATTTGTGATCTTCATCACGATTTCAATGGGGTGGCATGTTCATGAAGGTTGGATGCTGTGGATTTCAGAATGTTAGAATGATGCTTCTTGGATAAGGATGCTCTAGATGATTAGGTGGCATAATTTTATGATGTCCTAGTATTGATGGGCCCTCATGATATGAGATGAACAATGACCATGGATAAAGATAGCGCTGCGGTGCCCTAACTGTTGTAATGTAATTGATCAATCTCCCTTAGGATAAAAAGGAAAAGGACACAGGACTAATGGAGAAATTTGGGAGCCTCATCCTTGTTGTTTTGGAACCCAAAATGAGTAGCAGAAGAAGAGGGCACTTCTGGTTTTGTTGTGAGATTATTTTGGGGCTGTCCATGCTTCATCAAAACAGTGTGTTTGTCCTCTCAGACGAATTAACCACAAGTAATACATTCTGAAAAGTATTTTACATCTTCATGGCAGGTCTAGTAGTATGTACTGAGTTTCATAACAACAGTAGCATCCTCATATTTTGTCACATTTTGAATGCATTTCCTGTAAGGGAACCCCTAGTAACAAGTACCAAACAATTGGATGATCAATTAAATGAAGGAAAGGATTCACTAATTTGGGCATTCAGATCGGTTGCTGAGGTTGGAAAACATGCTCAGAGGTCAATACACATCATTAAAGCACAGACATATCCCATTTACTGTTGGAGAAATCCCTTACACTAGTTTGAATTTTATAACTTTGAAGAGGATTCCACTGCTGGTTAGGATAGACTGCCACCTGTTTGAAGCTTTCCCACCGTAGTCTTCACCTTTGAGGGAATGTAGTATGCATTTATGTGTCTCGTGTAGCAGAGTTAGGAAGGAATCTTCTAGCAGCAGCAAGTCTGGGCGCATACTTCAGTTTATTTGGAGTTCTAACATATACAAACATTGTTATGGATCAGCAAGGTAAGAATTTGTTGTCCAAGAGGAGTGACGTCCAGAGGAGTGCCTCCTTGCAGACATCCCTTGGGATGGTTTCTTTCAACATCACGATGAAGAAAAACATTTATTACTGATGGATATATTAGAACTATTTGTCAATAACTTCAAAATAAAAGATGCTCTTGCTAAAGCAAATGAAGTTTTTCCGTCCATATCCAAGTTATCTCTACCAACAATGGCTTTTCCTTTCTCCTCCGACAAAATCTCATCAACATCCATACCTATAACAGAAACAAAAGATATAAATTTATCTCCAAGGTCATTTCTCACATGGAGTGAAAATTGAGTAACTGAATCCAAGAGTTGTTCAATCACACTTGCAAAAGCTATGTGTTGGCCTCTTGTGTCCTTTTAATTTCCCCCCAACATCAGAAATTTGTATAGATGCATTATTCAAGTTGCGAACAATGCTCTTTTCACTTTGCACAAGCTTATCTCCACCCCCATTCCTATTTTTCTTTAGTATCTTCTCCTTCTCTTTATATTTATCCTTCTTCCAATCTCTTGAAAAAATTACGTAAGGCCTTTCTCCAATCATTTCAACTTGAAAAACTGCTTGTGCAGCAAGCATAAAAACAGTAGGATCTTTGTAGATAGTAGGAGCTAAGTTTGAGAGAAAATATGAAGACTCAACCTTCCACTTGTATTTCAATTTAAATAAGCTACAATATTGTGTCGAATTTCTGACTTCATTGTTGCCTAAAGCATACGAGGGTCCTCAAGAATATGACGTACAATAGTTGATGCAACGCTATCAAACCCTGAAAATAAGCAACTAGTAGGAAAGCTCAGAAAATAAACCAATCCACCTCTATCAAGGAAACACAATGCGATGGCATGCACCCTTGTTAACCTTGCACATAGCTGGAGAAGATCTTGTACAATAGTTGAGGGAAGATTCATCTAAATGAAGTTTTTTCTAGTGTTCAATACTTATGTACTCTTCAGGAACAATCAACATGTGTTATGTACGATTTTTCGGATTGGACTCCAAGTTCTCAGTATTCTCAACATCACCATCTATTTCCTTGGACCGTTCAGATCTCAAAATATTAGAATCGAATTTTTGCTTCAACTGTATCAAATTATCAACAACTAGTAGCATGGGCAACACATACTTAAAATCTGGAAAGCTCTCACTTTTTGATGCATGCAGTAAAAAACTAGACAAGATATCCATCAAAACACTAAAAAAACCATTGTCAGCAACAATTTCACAAGATGCATTGTTTTCATGTAGAATTAGATCCAAAACATGAGATGTCAGGGACAGCATGCTATTATCCTTTCCTGGATCCAAATTACAATGTTTCAGTTGTTCTACAAGAAATGATATAACTTTGGCTCTTTCTTGACCATCATTTTGAATGCATGATGTTAACGTCAAGTCCTTCAAAGGAAACGCTGTAGGGTCCTTAGCATGGAGTAACTTAATGCAAGTGGAAAATATCTCATCAATAGAAGGAGATTGTACCAACTCCTCTTCCTGGTCAATATCCTTTTTTTCTTGTAGCCATCTCTTCCTTAGCTGAAGATTTAGTACTTCCCAATGGCAGAGATAACGCTCGAGCAAGTTCATCATCTTCTTGCAAGGGCTCCTCTGGATGAATAAATAACCATTCCATTACCATATCTACACGGTTTGAATGAACATTTCTAATGGATTCTTCAGTCGTTGCCCTTGAGAAACCCATTTCAATAATCATTGAAATTGTTGAATCGCCGGGAGGTGGTCCAACAGCTTGAGTAGATGAATTATTGCCTCTAGTAGATTTCAACACTTTGTCATCAACTACAGAATAGACACGCTTCATGATGGAACAAACTGAAGTAATGAATTCCACACTGCACTGTGGAAATAAGGGATGATTCTAAAGAGGACGAACTACCTTCAAGACCTAGGACTGTAATAACTTGGTAAATTTGTCTGGATATTTGGCAGAGAAATGGTCCCATTAACAACAGAATGAACTAGGAAATGTGATGAGGAAGACCCCAATATGCAATATGGTTTGGCTAGGTGGTCCATTATCCCTGCATAAGTTAATAATGTACCAAATATCCAGGTCTTGTCATTTTCATCATTATCGACACTGTCTGTTTCTATCAAGACAAGTGTCTAAAGTACTGTCCAGAGTAATTAACTAGTAGCTTCAAATGTAGTTAGTATCAAATTTAACACACCATGTGCATGTAAGTTATTTAACAAAATAGGGTTACAAGATTATTGTCGCTCCACAAGGACATCCTGAATAAAATAAACAACCTTACCCAAATAGCGACACTTGACTGATAATGGAAACTCCCTCTATGATATACTTGCATTTCCATCAAAGTTCAAATCAGCCAGAAATATGGTTGCAAATGTAGATGCTACAAATTTGGAAGCAGGACTGACAGTGGGAGAATCGTCTCGATGGCGATATAGGGAAGATACATCACCATTCCTAGTTCTGAGAACAAATGACTTATATGAAATGACAATGACCTTATTATCTCACATCAAAAAGTATCGAGAGAATTTTGCTTATTGCATTTTGTTTTTCTTCTAGAATGGCCTTCATCAGAATGAGAAGATTGTGGTTGACGAGCATAGGCTTGTCATCCTCCGGGCGGAGGAATCAATGTTCAACCTTCGTTGAAGCTGTGCACGGTGACCAATATCGTGAAATAGATGTATTAGGTCAAAAAGTTGAGGTTCAGCATTCCAAACATATGATTTCCTTTCCTGTGTTTATTCAAAATAAGCTCCACATAATTCCCAACAAAATTTGGAAAGTGATCATCAATTTCATTTGCAAGCACATCCAAATTAGTTGTCACACCGCTGGAAACATTGCCATCATATTTTTTTAACAAAGCTTTTGAATCCTTAGCAAAGTTCAACTTGGCATAGTATTTCTCGATGTATCATCCCAATATCAAGAAGAACATCCTTGCTATCATGTCCAAACTCTTCCATTAATGCTGCCAATCATTGATTCTCTTTAGTCGCATCAGCTAGAAAGACAAAAAAATTGTACAACAAAAAGCACCAAAATACTTTCTGATTTAGTCCATCTTCTACAGCTAATAAATTACTCCCAGCAACATGATTCAAAACATTTAATGTAGTCTTGAGATGCTCTTTTAGATGAGCACAAAATACCCTTGCAAGGGAAGCTGAGTGTTGTTGCATGAATTCTTTGAAACTACAACCATGTGCATAGCTACATACATACCTCTGAAAATAGTGGAATACTTGGAAGAGTCAAGAGCCTCATAAGGGATTCAATGTCCTTTTTCTCAACAAACATTCTACAAGTTTCAATATTTTCCATTGCCTGATGCACCCATGGCATGTGAAATGCATCACTGTAGAAAGCGCTCATTTCTAAGATTTTCAATAGACAATCCACTAGTTCCAACACCTTCATTATGATTATCTTCATAATTAGTATCCATAGGAACAGGAATATCCAATTTGTCTTTGACACCTAACCCCATGTTTCCCACTGAAGTAACTTTCTCAATAATTTCAAGGATAACATCTACACCAAGGCCCCTCAAAGAAGTGACATGGTGCATCAACTCTTCCATTGAATTATCCAAATGAGAAACCCCTTCATTCAATGGTACAAAATACTTTTGTGATATGAATACATGTATAAGAAACTACAAAGAATTTCTTTTAGTCACTATCTGCAATCATGTATTGTTGAGACATGGTGAATCAAGACCACTAGGGATGCAACAAAGTACTTTTGAAGAAGGGAGAAGTAAATATTCTGATATAGCTTCCAAAAAGGTAGTTGTAAGACCTACTGCATGCAGCATTGAGAAGCAAGTTAGATATTTATGAATGAGTTCATTCATAAGTGTAACGGCTTAAGAGAAGATATCACCGCCTAACTCATGGTAATGACAGAATATTAATGATAGTGTTGATGGTTGTGTGGGAAGAATAATAACAATCTAGATTCTCTTGTCGCTCACATTCAACAAAATGGCAACAGCCATCGGCTTGGTATAGAGGTTGACCATGATAAAAGAGAACTACAACTCTTTTCTGTTCCAGATACAATTTACCAGGCATATGGCATGCTGAAAGATGTCTTGGACTCTGAAAGAAGGTGGATATATAATGAACTTTGAAGGCATAGAAATGTCTTTATTCTATGCCTCCCGGGGAAAGGAGTCTCCAGTGGCACTTTTTAGTGATGGTGCAGAAATTAAACATCTCGTACTCGATGGCAAATGTTTAAGCATTGAAGTTTGTCATCCGGATGCACAAAATCTTGATGATAGAGAGCTCTTGTTAATGTTTGAAAATTGTGTTGGTAGCTTCACTTCTTGGATGGAATCTAAAATGCAGGGAGCTTTTTTGAGGATGCTGCTAGAATTGTATCCATAATCCTAGTAATGCCTTTTCCCATTTCACTTGACATCTTTTTTACTTCCCCTTGCATCTTTACCTTTATTTTCTATGAGATAGTACTTATTAATAGAGAGAGAGATACATGTTCCATTAATTGAAAAAAAAATCTCATAGTGTTGGCATCATGGAAGCTAGTATTTAAATTTTTTATGTGGCTTGAAGGTGATTATTTCTTATGTAATAAATATGATCTTCTGAGAATTATTAAACGTTTTAGTCACTTGCTGATCATTCCATTTTTTAGGTGCAATTTGGGGTTCTTCAAGCAGGAAATTATGGGGTTTCACAATCCCATAAAAGGGCATTTATTTGAGCAGCTTCACCTGAGGAATTCCTTCCAGAATGGCCAGACCCTATGCATGTTTTTTCTAGTTCACAGCCAAAAATATTCGTGCCTGGAGGTTTACAGTATGCTGCAGTGAGAGATGATGTATTGGGTGCACCTTTTCATCCTATAACAATGAGAGACACAATTGGTGACTTGCCACCTGTTGTTAATGGCGCAGATCGGTTGGAAACAACAGTAAGCATCTATGGAATCCACTGCTCCTAAATAGTAGCTTGATGAGTTTATAATGGTTAAGATTGTCCAATTCAACTATGAGTGGAATTGTAGTAAGAAATAATATTTGTATTTCAATTCTTTGACAAAATTTTACCCGTGGGACTTCCATTTCTGGTGTTTAGATTAAAAATGTAATAAACATCTAATTTTGTCATACACTATTGCTGATTATGAGGATGCAACATATTTTAGTTTTTTTCATTTTCTCTATGAATCCCTCTTTCATATTTATTCTATTTCTTTTGAAATTTCAAGACATATGTCATTAATGAACATAAGAGTTTTATCATACAAATTATTTCATCAGGCCAAGGATTGCTAAATTTAATATAGTCTATGGTTATATCATTTATATGTTAGGTGTTAGTTTTAGACAATAAGGTGTTGTAGGACATGTAGTGTATCAATTTGAATTTAACTTAATCTTAACCCAATTCTTTTTTTCCTCGGTTAAAAAAATCGTATATTCTATTCATATGAAAAGAAGTGCAGGCTGTTGATTCCATAGCCATTGCAAAATTGAACATCGAAAAGCGTCTCAAGAAGGTGCTAGAACAGTTGAACCAGTCGTACTGACTGAATCTTAGAAAGTTTAAGGGATTATTTCTCACACATGAAATAGTGCATAGTAGTCCTTTATGGTACATTATAGCTGTGTCTAAAATTACATCATATATCTTCAAAGAAGGAATCATCACTGAAACAAATGTGTAAAGAGATCATCCGAGCCTTCTGAAAACATAAGCCCCATCCACAGCAACAACGTGAACCTATATAGAACCAAAAGAAAAAATATGCCCTGAGCTAGAAATCTGCCCCTCAAGCAAAGCCAGAAAAGGTGGATAGCAGTACCATAACCCTATCTTTAGATTCCTTCTATATGCATGAATCAACTGCCATCTAAAGTCTCTCCTTGAAAGAGTATCAGCTTCAGATTTATGATCTCTGTAGACACGAGCAAATGAAATTTGATTAAAACTTGAAAAATAGCTTTTGATCTCACCAAGTATAGGACTCAGGACCAGATTATCCATTTTGAAGACTTGTTTTACTTTAAACCAACTGATGACCAATATTGAATCCCCCAAAAAACAGAGATATGTAACTCCCCTAGTTGTAACAATTTTTTATAGAATTTTGATAGCCAATTGTTCAGCAAATGAAATTTTATAAGAAAACTGAAAACTAGTTTTTGACGTCATCAATAGACAATTATAGGACTCAGGACCAGATTATCCATTTTGAAGACTTGTTGCACCAAGAGTAGCGAGGTGATCTACAACCCAATATGTAGGAGATGTTGTCACATACATAACGTAACACTACATTACAAAAAATAAAGGTAACCAAAAAAATTCATGTCAGCTCATAAAATAAAAAAATTAGAACCAGATGCAAAAAATCCATGTCCGCTTGTAAAATAAAAAAATTAAAACCAGATGCAAAAAATCCATGTCCGCTTCTAAAATAAAAAAATTAAAACCAACATAAATCCATATTAAACCCGGATTTACCAAGCACCAAAGGGATCAAAATTATTGAGGTGTAAATTTTATGAACATGTAAAAAAATTACACCTCAAGAAATTGGATCCCTCTCCGTGCTTGGTAGATCTGGGTTTATGATGGATCTATGTTAGTTTTAACCAACTGAGACCAATAGTGAATTTCCCCCAAAATGGAGATTTGTAACTCCTCTAGATGCAACAATTTGTTAAAGAGTTTTGATATCCAACAGTTCAACAAAATTATTGAACCTTCCCCTCCCTGTTCTTCTTTAAAACTGATATAATGGGTGTCATTGAACTGTAAAAGACTACAACAGGGTGGGGTTCCCTGTCTAGCTCCATCAAAGAGATCCCAAATACCTGATGTGCATGTAAAATCACGTGATGATATGTTTTGAGAAGTCTTGTAAATAGGTTTTAAACGAGAAATTAGATCTGGCTTGTGTTGCACACTGCAAAGTAATTGTGAATCTAGCCTCAAATATAAAAACATTCCTGAAGAGCCAAATGCCCTAGGCTGTATTTATAGGCATGGCTTTGAAGTCCTTCAGAGCAAGAATTCCAGTTTGTGAAGCATTCCTTTACAAAAACCCTTTGCCAGTCATCTTTTACACATGTCTAAGGGTCCATCTCATACCACACCAACCAGACATAAGGACATGAGATTAGGAGGTGATCAACACTTGTTATATTTTCATTCAAATATAACAAGTGCAACATATTATATGGAATATAATATGCTGCACTTGTTATATTTTCATTCAAATTTTGTTCTTTTGTTATATGGAATACAACTATGCTAGAGTCAGATGGAAGCAAATAAAGAGTAGCTTCAACTTCCAAGAGCTCCTAATTTTGAACCTACCCTTGATATCAAACAACCTAAGCCAATTCAATATGTAAAAGATCTGAAGCCAATTATGATTTCTAGTAACGGTAAGAAAGATCAAGTAATGACTCGGCTGTTAAATTCTGCGTGCTCAATGAACCACTAAAATTCTCTTCCAAAAAAGAGTAAATAGAGCTCTGTCAAGAGCAAGAGCTTAAATGATGTAGGTCAACAGTCTCTAGAAAAGGTTCAAGTAGGCACAAGCATATTACACCAAGCAATGAAGGGGAATTATGTTGTGGCAGGAATACACAAGTCCAAACAACAAGAAAAATGGAAGCCAAAACCAAATACTTCTGATAAAGGCATGTCTCTGCAAATCCTTTCTTTTGATTTGGTTTTCACTTAGTGATTCTTTTTATGTGCTTTGCTATTTGTCTATAATATGCTGCACTTGTTATATTTTCATTCAAACTTTTGTTCTTTTGTGTGTCCTGCATTTCCATCAAGAGCATAAATCATTGTGCTTAATTCTTAAAAAAAATTCACTATGATGTCTTCCTTCTTTGTGTTAGAGGGTGATGCAGTGCAAGGAAAGTGCAAGAATGAAAGTGAGCCAAAGGTACATAAGCCTCTTAAGAAGGTCAAGGCCAGAGCAACAGTTGATGGCTCTAATGGTGAATTGTCAACAGTCCCTAGAGAATCAAGCAAATATGATAACGTGCATGGACCACTGATGTGTGGTGTGAGACATATTGCATCTAATGGAGTTATAGGAAGGGATCCTGATGGAGCAGTTGTTGCAAGTCCTATTAGAAGAGACCATGGGAAAGCTAGAGGAAGTTATGTACTGAAAGAGGCCAAGGATATGAAACACTTTGTAGACAGATTGAAGGTCTACTTGACGTTAATTATCCTTATTGCTCCGTCTATACATAGCCGAAAATTATTCTCGTGATTTGATGCAATCCAATGTTTAAAATGCTAACTACCTTAGAAGTCTAACATAGCTGCAATAGATGTTGCAGACTATGGGAGGTAGCGACCTTGAAATCACTGGTCGTTACTTTCAAGCGGCTTTAAAATTTCTTCATGGTGCTTCATTATTGGAGCCTTGCAATTCTGACAATGCAAAGCATGGAGAAAAAACTCAAGCTATGAAGGTGTATACATATACTGCCAGGCTCTTTGAGTAAGTCTCATAAGCTCTTAGAGTTTCAGTTGAAAGTTTTATCCATTTTTTTCATTATTCAATCTGTATGTGAGCACACTGTATTAGCTTTAATTTTGGAAATTTCTTAGGAAATTTTGAAATATAGTCATGCTGATTCAAATATTGATAGGTTAGCTTCTCTATTACCTATATAGGTTTTGTGCCTTAACATATGAGAGAAACAAAGAAAAGGCAGTTGCTGCCCTGGCATATAAATGCATGGGGGTAGCGCACATGAGGGTTGTGCTGTCTAAAATTTCATGTTTAGACATCAACATTCGAGTTTGAGAGAAGAAGAAACAGGCCTGAGAGATATGATAGAAATGTTGTTCAAAATACTTTGAAGGCCATCAAGAAGATCGAGGAAGTTCGTGTTAGCAGGGAGGCTAAACTATGGGAGAACAGGTTTGTCTCATTCTCTTCAACTTTCCTTGTAAAAGAGTGAAGGGATGATAACTAAAAACTAGCTAATTGGTTATCTTCTAATTGTTGTTGCTTATGGCGCATGTGTGTCCAAATACAGTAGAACCACCATACAACATTTGTCTGTTCTCAAATCTTACCTTCGTCATGGTGTGATTTTTTCTTATCTTTATTACTTTGCCTGTGGTGCACTTTTGGAGTGACCTTGGTTCTGATAATTATTTGTATCAGTCTAGTTGTGGCTATATCTAAGGCAGGTTGGCCAGAGATAAACTTACAAACATGATTGAATGTTTCACACTGGTTTTCATATAAAATGTGTCAACTATAATGTTGGGTATGCTTTTATTATTTCATTCAACTCTTTTTGAAATATGTGTTGAATTTATTTTTCTTGCTTATTTTGGTAGCCTTCAGAATTCTATAAAAATATGTTTCATTTTCTAGAATTGGCTGATATGGTAGCTTATCCTTTGCAACACTCGGTCTGAAATCTTCCACTTTCATGTATTTTTATATTGTCACTGATAGATTGCTTTATGAATGGCTAGGTTTGCTTACCTTATTTGACTTTTACTTTGCTTGATTTCATATAAAGATATTTTTCTCATATCTTCAGGCATGCCAAGAGATATTTCGTAAATTGGTTGACTTAATTGGTATGACATCCATCACAGAGGTATTTTGTTCTCTCTGGTAACATGAATGGATATGCTAGATAAAGAAAATTGTATATAGCTCTCGGGAATTAGTTTATCATAAATACTAGTTACTGGTAAGTTGTAATAGTAATAATTATGTAGTTTGTAGATTGTTTGAATATCATCATTGCCAATCAATAACAACTTCTGAAAGGGTGCTAGCTCAATGGTAGAGCATCTGTCTAATTATAGGCAGGAGGTTCGTGGTTCGATTTCTCCATGCCCTATCATAAATTTGTGATTACAAAAATGACTAAATTCGCATATACACGACTATTAGTAGCTAATTTTACGTATCTTAGTCATATTTAGCTTAGTCAATAATATGTTATCATCTAGTAGTTTATTTAGTCGTATATTTTGTCATTAATTATTGCAATCAGTGACTAAATCAGTGACTAACTCTATGACTAAATCATTGACTATCAATGACTAAATCAATGACTAATAAGTCAAGCTATTAATGACTAAGTGAAATACGACTAGCTATAAGATAGTGTAAATTAGCTACTATTAGTCGTCAACTCAAAAATAGTCGTTTATAGCCTGATTTTAGTCATTTTTAGTCATTAATTTCTCATTTTATACTAGTGAACATATCCATAGACTCCCCAAAGTATATTGCATTATGTTGTAGTACTAGGTCTAACTTGGGTGGTATAGGACTTTATTTGTTAATTTTAGGGATACAAATGATCAGGGATATACGTTTGAGAGATAACACAACATAAGATAGACAATTTATTCCTTAAACTAGTGAATTTTGCATATACACTTTGAATTAAGATATATGGAAGATTGAAGAAATATGGTGCAACAGAGATAAAGATGGGCAATAGAAAATTCGTGCAATTGCTTCGTTGGATCTCTGAAGATCGAGGTGCATGGCACCAATATTACTAATAGAAGGTAGACAATTTACAAAATTTAAAAAATTGTAACACTTCATTGTCACAATTGCAATTTTTCATGACACAATTAAAATGACTAATTCATATTCTTCTAGCTAGTCATTTTTTAAGTCGTGACTAAATTAGTCATTTGTGTTAGTCATTTTTAACTCTGTCACTTATTATCTAGTCATATTTGTTAACTTGTGACTAAATTAGTCATTAATTTTAGTCGTTTATAGTTGGGTCAATCAAAATTGCTCATATTTAGTAGTAAATCACTTGAAAAAACTTACTAGAATTTGTAGTGACGTAGTGGCTAATTCCTCATTTTGTACTAGTGGAGATAAAAAATCCTTATACTTGTTAGATTTTCACTTTCCATCCATCATCAACCTCCATGCATTTTATTGGAATGCTACCACCCATTGAAGTTGTTTTCGTGATATGGACTTGAGGATTAACAATAAGGCCCTTAGATTTTCCTGCAATTCACAGGTAGAATGAACCTTGGGCTTCGTTAAGAGTCTCTTGAATGACAATCCAACCTACTCTATAACCAGAAAACAATTCCATATGAGGAAGTGATCCTTAAGTAGGAGATTAAGTGTCACCTAGCTCCTTGACCACTTGGTCGAAACCCACTAAGGAACCAACAGATAAGTGCAAGCTAATGAGGGTCTCACTTTTGGTGCATTAGATGTAATAGAAAACTGAAAAATTAGAAATCCCTCAACTTACTTGGCTTTTTTTAGAAATTTACACGAGATATCTTGCATTGAGTAAAAAAGACGAAATGTAGCAAATTGAATTACGTTTCCAAGATGTACAGTGGAAGAAGTAAATGTTATTGAGATCATCGAAGAGAATGTCCATTTCTCACATCTAGCTTCCAGAAAGAGAATGAAATACAACGAGCTCCTATTGAAACTCTAGATCGTACTGGTGATGTTGTACATGCTACAGTTCCAACACCCTTACCTCCAATAGCAAGTACATGTCAAAGAACTTCAAAACATATATAGGTTTATGAAAGTCTCATTAGTTCACTTAAATGTACGTTGTCTAAAGGCACTATTGCTTATCAAACTAGACAAATACTTGATAACTTTTTTTATTGTAAATGTGAAGAGGATAAGTGAAAATTATTTTTTTCATTTTTAAAATCTAGGTCCATGATTGTTGTTAGATGAAAGTTAAGGATAAAGATGACCAAAAAATTTGAACCAAGTTCTCATATTGTTAAAATTTTAGTATATTCATTTAGTACAATTGGAAATAAATCTCGTTCAAAGGATCGCAATGCGGCTCACCATGTGTTTACATAATCAATCGTGAACAAAAACACTATGGCCCTTCGTTTTCTTAAGCCTACATCCAAACTTATTAATTTGAATGTCAAAACACTCTGTAGGTATTGTGTTAGAAAAGAAAAACTTGAAACTGTTCAAACACATATGTGGGACTTCATTGATAGGCTTTCACACTCTCATATGAAGCTCATTGATGTGGTAAAGGGACTAGTGCAAGATTTTTGGCATGATAACACTAGAGCTTCTTCCAACCAAAAAGATGTATTAAAATTGAGAAGGGGTTCAAGGGAACATGAAACCCAGATTAAACATTTTATTGACGTGACACAAATGTAATTATATGAGAGATTTAGGCATGAACATAATGAACTTAACTTGGGCCAAAGATGCTTCTAAATAATAAAAACATGGTATGCTAAAATAAACACAATTCGTAACACATGTTGTTGCCGATACCACATTGAGTATGGTTACTATTATGACACACACACACATTGCATGTATTGCATAACACTCTTGTGCATGAATGCTCAGCTACATTTCCATTGATGTCATCTAGATACTCTATTCATATAATTTTGTGTAGAAGGATAGAATGTTGCAAATTTTATCAAAACTATTGCATAGATGGGACATGCCCAAGATGTGGTGGAATGTCATTATTGGACAAATGTATATATGTGGCTGATGAGCATGAACTTGGGAGGTGGGAGGCAAACTTGTTGTTGGTATTAAGTTATTACTGATAGGGGGGGTTGAATTAGTAATAACACATATATGTACAAAATATGAATATTTTCAAATTTTAAATAAACACACCAATAAACAGAACACCGCACAAATATATGAGAACAAATTTATATCTATATGTATATGAAAAGTTACATCAATGGGAGATAACAATATCTTATCATGAGAACCAACTCATTCATATGTTCACTTGATATGAAGTACAACTTGCAGTATGATGGCACCAACATGCAACAACTTATATATGCATAAGCTCCAACATATGACCTCCAAGGAACGACCTAAACATATATCAGTTTTGTCACTCAAATTGCGACTTGCGGCTTCAAGATCATATCTGTAGAAGAACTATGCTCTCCAGGTGTGGAAGTGACAACTTCCTTTTGTTCTCCAACACCCACTAGAAGGATATCGTGATCCCTTGAATTTATCTGTACCCACAAAAAGGATTTTGTTGCACCTGATAGTTCTCCATCACCCACTAGAAGGATATTTGAGCCCTCTAATCCTTACCCCATTTTGCATCCCTGATAGAAATGTGAGTGTATAGCAAGTAGTGAAATGTTCTTCCTTCAAAATCTACAACTACCGAATTCTTATGATTTGTGTATGCGTATATGCATCAGCCAGTTGCCTGAAAACAATTCAGATTTGTGCTTGAATATACATGTCATAACTTTCGTAAAAAATACATCTATGCATTATGTCAGGACTTTCTTCAAAATACGTCTATGTCTTTCTACATCAAACCTTTCTTCAAGATACATCTACGTCTTTTCTCGTCATACCTTTGTTCAAATTACGTCTGCACATTTCATACCTTTCTGCAAAATACGATGTGTGAATATAACAATGATCTGCACAATTATACTTGTTGTTCGCACATCCAGACTTCGAGTATTCTATCAACCATTGTTTCTCATCTTGCACTGCGACTCTTCTCTAAAATAATATTCATCTGTGATCAACAATCCATTGATACCGCAAAAAACAAAGACTTTGAAGCTTGTGAAACAATTAGATCTTCATCTTCCACAAGCTTACTTCATAATGATCATCTCTTGCCTATTTATAACTTTCTTGACTTAAGAGACGTGTCCACTTGTGAAGTCCATTTACTTCAGATATCATTCCAATGAATTGCATCTCCGACAAGTTAATGTTAGTGTCGAAGTTCCACTTTTTCAATTCATCTTAGTATTTTAAGACGCATAAATGCCACTAACTTATGTGACTATTGCACACATAATTTTCTTAATTCACAAGTTTCATAATTATGGTTATTTATAATTATTCTTTTATGTACATAAGTATGTGCAGAAATGCGATCAATATAAAAGTTTCATGCATATTCACATTTATAGGGACACATATACAAAATCATTCAAGAGCATCAATTCCACATTTATCATTTCAATACATGTATTTCATATCAATGACAATACATCAACAATCTCCCCCTTTGTCATTTATGTCAACACAATTGGTCTCCCCCTATCAATGCTCCCCCTTTCATTGGGATCTTCTTCCGTTCAACTTCTCTCTTGATCACCTTCTCCTGACTTTTCTCCCCCTTTGACATCAATGGGAAAAGGATCCTTCTACATTGCAATCTCCCCCTAGCTTTGTGCTCCCAGGTCACAAATAACTTTGTCTCTGTGTCACTTGCAATGAACTAATTTATTTTCTCCTAATTTAATGGACTCTGTAAACTATCTTGTATTTGAACTGCATATAAGAGGTGGTTTTACTTCATAAAATAAATTTGCACATATTTTTGATATTTTGCGTGCTTGAACAAGTTGACATTCCCAAAGTGCTATCCACGTGGTGCATTCATACTGTCATATGTAATCCATCATCGTTTTTCAAATAATGTTTTGTCCTGTGCGTTTAATTCTAACTTAATGTACTTTTCGTTGGGATGTACAATCCATGAATTCACCAACTTTCAACATCCCTTCAATTTATGTTCAAGTGTGTGCTCGAATTCTTCATTGTTTTATAAATGTATGGTATTTCTCATTCAATTCACCACCCTGGTTTTACTCTGTCGATATGTTACTTGTGTATTGTCTTTCTATTTTGCATACGTTTCTCATCATAATGGCCAAGCATCTGGACAATTCTCTTGACAATCTTCGCACAATTGTTCAATCACGACAAGTAGATCGTGGACAACTACAAATGGACCTCAAAATTTGGCAGAATCAAGTGAAGGAGTCTAATTTATTGCCTTGGCATGAAACCTATTGTTTTAATCAGAATGCTTCAGATACACTGTCTAGTCTGAGTGGGCGGGTGGAAATTTTGGAATAGAAACAACAACACACATTTGACCTCTTGAGTAATCTCGGGGTTGAACACAATTCATCATATTCAATACAAAATATTATTTCTTTGATGCAGTCGTCTAAACTTGCATAGTCGAATTTCGTGGACTTCAGTCTGCATCGTTCACCTATGCCTTCCAATCATGTCGAAGATGTCGACCTCGAACTTCATCTGTGATCCAAATTCAATCATCTTCATTTTTTCTTCAATTCTTTGTTTTAGCACCCAATAGTGTGCTGATGTAATACGAGCTTTGAATATCAACAATATTGTTCATAATTTTGAATATAATACAAACATTTCTCCTTTTGCGCAATCATGATGTATCGATATTGTATTTGCTTTTTATAGTTTTATGCATTTCCAACAACAATAACATACAAGAATTCTTCAAATAAATATTAATGAACATCTATTTATTTTGTCAATCCTTGAGTGTTTGAATATACTTGTTATGAACTCAAGGATTCTACATAATCCTTTGGGATTAGTGTGAGAAACAATTCATTGTTGCCGATACTCCATAGTTGTTATTGTTTTCATCTTTAATATATTCATGAGGTGTCATTTTCACCCATATCTTCTTGGTATTTTTGTTTTGCGTACTTCTGTCATGCTTCTAACTCACATATGGTCTTTGCCTCTGAGTTGGAAAACTTACAATAGTTTTGTGCCATCCCGATTTTTGTTGCTGCCTTTTTAGAGAACATTGAGCAAACTTGTGGACATACTTATTGTACACATAAAATTTTATAGAATGATAATACCTTTCTATATGTACAAGAAAATTTCATCTCCAACATCTGATTATTCTATTGTGATATGAGCTTTTGGATACTTGGTTACTTAATTCCTTAGGGGTGGTTTAGGATTTATGCAAAGAGTGTATCGATGGTTGTATTTTTGTTCTCAATGCTCTGACTCTTCCTCACTTTCACTTTCTCGATTTTCATCATATGTGCACTTGGAAGCAAAGTGTCCAATTATTCCACATTTAAAACACTTAAACGGTATTTTTCCTTGATACTTACCTTTTCCTCTCTTTAGTTAGCTTACAAAATTTGCCTCTTCTTCATCTATGGGGTCAGCTGCATTTTTTCATTTATTTCTATTTGAGTTAGTCATTCATGTTTCCTTAAACACAACTACATTTTTGGATTAATTCTTAGTTTCAGTTCTCATTTCATATGCAGTAAGTAGCCCATACAATTCATCTTTGGTCAGATCATCCAAATCGCTAATGTCTTCAAGAACTGAAACTTTTGGGTTGAAACGTTTGGGAAGAATCCTCATGTTTTTTTGCAAAACAACCTTCTCTTTAATTGTGTCTCCTATCCTTGTTATCGAGTTCACAGTTTCATCAACACTCAGCAAGTATGAGGTTGTGTCTTCTTGCTATAGCGGATTTCACCCCTCCAGGTGAATCACACTTTGTATGGCCTTCCCCTGTCCTGCTGCAGACTCTTTAGACCCCATGGACCATATTTGATCCTTTGATGTTTCCTTGATCATCCCTAAAACTATATGAAAAATTATATACACGGAATTTTACCCGATAACCACGTACATACGTGGGTTTGACCCTGATAACCGTGTATGTCGAGATGTGTGCATAATCCAAATCCTTTTGGAGTTTTCCTTGACATGGATCCGACTCATTCGACTCCTGGCCTTCCATATGCCTTGAGACCGCTCAGATTCGACCCTTCATTATCCCTTGTGAAGCTATATAAGGAACCCCTTGGTACATTGAAGGCATATAGAGAAATTGAAGTAACGAAACTATAGTCCATTGTTGCCAGAACTATACTTGATTCTGCATCCCTTTGTCCCTTTGGAGCACTTTTGTGTTCTTCCCAAACTTGCCTTTTGCTAGTGAGCTTGCTATCGTGAGATGGAGGATTGAGGTGATGGAGGCCCAAGTGGGGGATTCAGTTTCTTCGGTTCGCAAACGTGCCGTCAGAGGTTGTATCTATCTTGTAATCTCTGATTTATATTAATAAGAACTATCTTTCCTTGTCCAATGATGTGTATTTGATTGAATATTGTATCCATTGGAATATGTCAAATGCTTTTACATTATTGATTATATATGCTAGAATAGATATAACACCATGATATATAGTATGCTTGTATTGTTTACTTGTTGTTGAGGAAGTATTATATCAATTCAAGATGAAGATTGGAAAGCTCAACTGGGATCTACTTCAACCTTCCGGAATAAGATACGAGGTCTGATCCTTTAGTGTTAGACATTTTATTTCTATTGCATATTGGGAAAGATTGATTTCTGGAGTCATAGCTGTTTGTTGTGGTACCCCAAGCCATAGGAATTTCTCTCTGTAACAGAATTGGCGACTCTGCTGGGGATGTTCCTTGTCTTTATTTGGGGGTTTTCCGGCACAATGGGCTTGATATTATTGATTTGCTTTTGGTTTCTCTCTGTTTCTGTGTCGCATGTTATAGTATGTTTGTCCATTGACACTCCCCTTTATTGGTTTGGCCTTGACCTGCTTTTTACCACTGCCTTCTCTGTATACGCGGGTTTTTGGACAACAGTCGCGTACATACGCAGATGTTTGGCCAAAAGGTGTGTACATACGCAGCTGTTCTTTATACAGTCGTGTACATCCTCCCTTTTGGTGAGTCTGATGTTGTGGGAAGTTGCTGGGTGGGTTGTGAGTGTGGTTCGGCCTTCCTTAGGTCTGAAATTGTCTGTTGGATGCTTCTTTTGTGACCAGAGACCGTTCGTACTTATCACAGGTATAATGTCTACACTGGCATATAGGTTAGGTTCACCACTGTTTGCATTTTGCATGACCTTATGACCATGTCACCATGACCTTAGGTACGAACCCACTCTATTATGTCACAGAACCTTCTTGCTGCTATAGAAGTGGCATGATGTGAGTGGTAGAGCTTCACCTTAAATGGGTACCCTAGTTAGCGCCTTATTTGCATTTGGTGCCCATGCCGACGTTTTCTCCTTTAGGGTGTGGGAGTCCGTTGTATAGTACTGCCATGACATTTCTCAAGAGCCTCATACTCCTCTTGATCTTATGCTGGCCTGTTTCCCTCCGGACTCTCCTTATGTCAAGTTGTGAATGCATTATCATGAGCTTTATGCCAGCTTCCCTGACATTGTGTTTCAGCCATATAACCCGAGCTTGTCTCATGTCTAGCCATGCAGAGCCATTTTTATATCCTTCGCAGCTTGATTCCCTTTTTACTGGGAGGGGATTTTCCCCCGAGTGTCGATATCCTACACATGTATCCTTGCATTGAGCATAGGTATGTTCCACTACTTGGAACTAGTTTGTTTTCCCTGATGACACTTGTCTCCTCCTAGTTTGTAACTATAAAGCTAGTTTATTCTTTTTTCAAGCTTTTCAAATAACTGAAAAAGTCCAAAAAAAAATCAAAAAACCAAAAAGCCAGACAAGGAAAGATGTTATCTTTGGCAGCTGTCGAGTCGTGTTGCCTTCGAACAGAGCACTGTATATCACATCCATTGGTTGGGTTATAGTTTGACTTAGGAGCTTTACTCGTTTATCTGAGTTTATCTCCACCGACTGGTTAAGCTTCCAGTCCCTATGGAGCCTCTGTGATGCCTCCTGTGTCACAGAGATGTCCCAGTTTGTATATCGAGTCTATGCTGCCTTCATTCAGTCACCATACACCATTATGCTCTTGTTCGAAGGAAGTTGAAACCTGTGTCGGCCATTCCTCAGTTATCTTGACTTTGCATGTCGGCCATTCCCGATACAGTTACTGGTTTGTGCACTTTATGATCGAGTCCTTCCACATTAGACAGCTTTGTTGAGTACCTCGTGTTGGATGATAGGGGATGCATTAATGCCCTCCTTCCAGCGGATTTCATCCCATCGACTTCAGATCATTTATTCTGGGATTGGAGTCTGGAGTCCTTTTGAGTGCCTTGATACTTACAGTCATCAGTGGCAGGTTCTCTCACCATCGACAGTTTCTTGGGAATACATCAATGTCCCCTGATCGATGGATTCTCTCAAGTGTTCGACCTCAACACATCTATTCACACTTGTTAGTTTGCACTCTAGTACCTTGATTCCCATTATCAATATCGGTGGGTAATCTCACGTCTGTTAACGGTATACATCAGTGACCGGTAATCAGATGATGGAATACTATGTTCGACCTCGACACCTCTATTCACATAGTAGGACATGTACTCGTAGCGGTTTGTGTAGAATACCTTCTAGACTGGTGGCATCTCTTATATGCTACCTCCTTGATCGTGCCAGTGTTCATGAGATTTCAGCTCTCGTGACTTGATTCCAGTGTATGTCAGACATTTCCAGCCACTATGGAGATCTTGATCTATTGTATATCTTCAGCCATTGTGGAGATCATGGTCCTTTGTATATCTTCATCATGGAGATTCTGATCTATGTATATTTTACGTGGCGATGACCACATATGTGATATCATGTATTATGCCTATTCATGGCCATTGTACTCTTATGTATCCAGGACTGCTATATGTACTTGCAATTATATGCAGAGTTGTATTATTGTACTATGGTGATTGGGTGGCTGGTCTTCCATTTGGGTACCTTCATCACTCCACTTCTAGGATGGACTTATAATGTATTTCGGCCATCGTATGACCCCTCTGACCTCACACATTAGGGGGCATCTGTTATAGCATATTTCACCCCTCCAGGTGAATCACACTTTGTATGGCCTTCCCCTATCCTGCTGCAGACTCTTTAGACCCCATGGACCATATTTGATCCTTTGATGTTTCCTTGATCATCCCTAAAACTATATGAAAAATGATATACGTGGCCTTTTACCCGATAACCGCGTACATACGCAGGTTTGACCTCAATAACCACGTATGTCGGGATGTGTGCATAATCCAAATGCTTTTGGAGTTTTCCTTGACATGGATCCGACTCATTCGACTCCTGGCCTTCCATATGCCTTGAGACTACTCGGATTTGACCCTTCATTATCCCTTGTGAAGCTATATAAGGAACCCCTTGGTACATTGAAGGCATATAGAGAGATTGAAGTAACGAAACTATAGTCCATTGTTGCCAGAA
>LPNX010374615.1:371915-412123 GCA_001517045.1 Pseudotsuga menziesii
TCATAGGAATTTCTCTCTGTAACACTTCTTCTTCCTTCATTTTGAGGGTTTCGAACTTCACAAACAATGTTTGCAATTTGGATTTTTTGACCTTGTCATCACCCTCATAAATACTTCGCAATTTGTCCCATATTTCCTTTGCAGTGGTGCACTACATTACCTTTGTAAATTCAACATCCGGTAATCCACATAGAATGACATTCTTCACTCTTGCACTCCATTCATTCTGTTTTCTATTCTCTGGATCAACAATCACTTCCCTGGAGGCTGTAATCTCACGATTCTCTTCTGAATAATCATCATTCTCTCTCGATTCATCTGCAACTTTTGGAAACTTATATCCTTCTTATACTGATTTCCATACTTCTATCCGAAGTGTTTGTATACCAATTGTTGGTATTAATTTATTACTGAGAGCAGGGGAGTGAATCAGTAATAGCGTATATATGTACACAATATGCATATTTTCATATTTTAAACGAACACACCAATAAACAAAACATCGTACAAATATATGAGAACAAATGTATATGTATATGGATACGAAGAGTTACATCAACAGGAGATAACCATCTCTGATCATGAGCACCAACTCATTCATATGTTCACTTGATCTCAAGTACAACTTGTGGTCTATTGGCACCAATCTACAACAACTTCTATCTATGTAAGCTCTAAATTATGACCTCTAGGCACCGACCTGAACATATATTATTTTTTTCACACAAACTACGAATGTTGGCTTCAGGATTAGATCTACGGAAGAACTGTGTTCTTTAGGTGTGGAAGTGACTACTTCCTTTTGTTCTCCAGCACCCACTAGAAGGAGATTGCGATCCCCTGAATTTATTTGAACCCATAAAAGCATGTTGTTGCACCCTGATAGTTCTCCAACACCCACTGGAAGGAGGTTTGACCCCCTTAATCCTTTCTATATCCTTCCTCCCTGATAGAAATGTGAGTGCATAGCAAGTAGTGGAATATTCTTCCTCCAAAATCCACCACTGCTAAATTCTTTTGATTTGTGTATGCATATATGTGTCAGCCAGTTTCCCGAAATCAATTCGGATTTGTATCTATGAGTCTACACCCGAATATATGCATCATACCTTCCTTCAAAAATACATCTGCATCTTATATCAAACCTTTCTTCAAAATACGTATGTGTCTTTATGCATCAGACCTTTCTATGTTTGCACCAAATGTTGAAGGTTTCTAAATTCTAGAAACCTTAGTTTGTAGCCTAAACCTTAGCCGAAATTATAATATACATCTAACATTTAAATCATTTTCAAGGTACATATATATTTACTGTAGATATAATCATTTGTCAATAGCACCCATTGCCCCCTCCTCTAGAATCTATCCCCTATCTCTACCTCAAATCTCGAAGTTGGTACTCCAAGGACATTAGTCAACACCCCAAGTTTTTATGAAACTTCGTAATGAAAGTGTTAAAATAAGGTATAAAAAGATTCCCATTTTTGTTTTGATCATAATAGAGGAGTTCAATTTTAAGCCGATAAACCTAGATCAATGAGCGTATCTTTTAGTTGTAAATCCTATATTGTAGACTAACTCCTAGTTTGCAATGTAAACCTTAGTTTGTAGGCTATTCCCTAGTTTGTAGAATCCCTAAGTTGATGAATCACTTTAATGTCAAATGCAATGTCTCCATTAAGTGTTATATAATAACAAACATTCATAGCTTTACAACTTTGCAACCATCATTGGCCTTGTAGAAGCCCTAGCTTGTACTTGTAACCCTATCTTGTATCTAAACCCTAAATTGTAGACTAATTCCTAGTTTGAAATGTAAACCTTAGTTTATAATCTAGGCCCTAGTTTTCATAATCCCTAGGTTGACCAATCACTTTTTAATGTCAAATGCAATGTCCCCATTAAGCAATATACAATATCAAGCATTCACACCTTTACAACTTTGCAATGTTATCATTAGCATTGTATAATCCCTAGCTTGTACTTGTAAACCCTATGATGTATATAAACCCTATATTGTAGACTAATTCCTAGTTTAAAATGTAAACCTTAGTTTGTAGGTTGGGCCCTAGTTTGTAGAATCCCAAGGCTGACCAATCACTTTAATGTCAAATGCAATGTCCCCATTGAGTGATGTTAACTAGACATGATTTTGAAACACACCAAACATTTCAAGGATAATTTCCACATATCTAAAAACCCTAGTTTGTAGCCTAAACCCCAATTTCTATTCGAAACCCTATAACCTATAAATTGTTGGATTGGGGGGTCACATTCCATGAAACTCACCACAAAAGCCTCTGGGTATCCTGACCATCTTTTCCATGTCTAGATACACATGCCCAAACTTATAGAGCTCAATTTGAAATCTCAATGGTGGTTTCAGGCCCCGTGACCAATTTGGCATGTGTCCCTAAAGGGCTACAAAGGGATACTTGCAAATGGACATAGAGAAAAATGTGTGCATCAAATCGCAAGACAATTGATTCCATTGGATTACAGGTAGTGGTGCTTGACTCTTACGGGTTAGATGGATGGAGGCACCTTCTTTTTGTCTGGAATGGACACTAGGGTTTTTCTCAGTGAAACACATGGAAACTTTTACATGGGGGGAACTAAATCCAAGTCGGGCAACATAATTGGGTTCTATCAGTTCCCACATATGTGTTTGTCCATTGTGTACATGGTCACCTTATCCACAGTTTCCCCAAACATTTCAATTCAAAGTTGAACCCCTTGTGCAAAAGTGGAATTTGTCTTTACTTGACAAAAATCTAGTTCCATAAATGGTAGAATGGGACCATTTCTAGGAGATTGAATCACCGTAGAGGGGTTCCCCTAGCTAAAACCTGACATCCCGAATCCACCGAAATTGATGGTTTCATGATTCAATTTATTGTTTTTGTTACATGTGTATAAATAGAAGCTCTAATGCTATGAGTGAAGATGATAATAAGAAGCACATGAAATGATCTTTCTATAAGATCATTCTCACAAGCATACACAAGAAAAATAGAGAGAAGAATAAAGACTGAATCACGTGAATGAAGAAATGAATATTGGAGTGTATCCTTCCATTGAATAATGATGAATAATAATGTACATAAATAGTACATCCCAGGTAGTTAAAATTTAGTTGTATTGGAGACAACTCATCAAGCTCAAAAAGATAGACTTACTAAATATGATAAACCCCCATAGGTGGCTAAAAAACTTCCCAAATCAGTCAAGGAACCCATGAATTAGAAAAGAATGATTAATTTGTCAAGAGTGATGGAAAAAGATGCTAATCCTGGAATATGGAGAGAAAATCATGGAAGATGGGTTGGCAACAAAAGATAGCAGTTTCCTAGTTGACTAGCTTTACCTTATCCACAGAAAGCTGGAATAAAAAAGTAAAAGACAGGATCTGTAGGAAAGCGCAGTTACTAATTATGGAAGTCAATAAAGTGGAAAAGATCAACCTATAATTAGGATGAAATCTATCCTGGGGTATATATGGAAAGGGTTGACTATGTGGCGCAAGTGGATGCCAACTATCTAAGCTAGTGGGTAGGAAATTAATCAAAATTGATTAAATATTTTAACCTAAGTTATGAAGTGGGTTTATTATATTCCCACGCCCCATTTAAGTATGAATTTATGATGTTTATGTATGAAATATAGGTGTATATAGGGCCCAATAACAAGGCTATGTTCACCCTTTACAATTATTCATGTCCATAAAAGTGAGGAAAGAGGAAAAACCACATGGGGAAAATCCTCCCTCAAGAAAATATAAGGCACAAAATTTGAATAACATGTCTTCAATAAGTATTTGTATTCACATTAATGATCTGAATGAACTACTTCTTGGTGAAAGACTTGATGAAGAAATCATGGACTCCATGATCGTGCACTAGAGTGTAGAATCTGTAAGAAAGAAGTGGGAGACTCCTGGTATCTCATCAACTGATTAAGTAGGATAATTATATGAATGCTTCTTGATGATAACAAACTCTGATGTGAAAACAAAATATGAAATGGAAAAGAGATCTATGAATACTCCTTCCCAAAGAGTACAAAAAATAACATAATCGGTTCCTTGTACTGCTGCAAAATTGTGATGTGGATCGCATATCATTATTCCAATATGATGTAGAACCTTCCCATATATTATATGAGGCTGAAAAAACTCCGATAGTGTATGTAATATAAAATACAAAGGCTTCAGTGACTCCAAGAGGGTATAGGGCTAGACTAGCAAAAGTATGAGCAACTGGGGAAAACTGATGAGTGTAAAAATATGAATGATAAATAGACTTGATATCTGAACCATAAGTGTTTATAAATGATTCAAACATGTGTAATATAATTCCAAATATGACTAAGGTAATGGATAACCAACTAGTGAAAGATAGCCAAGACTTCAAACCATGTAATATAAATAACACTGCATAAGAGACCGTGTAATATTTTTCCTTGAACTTGAGAGCATGATCCTTTCCCTTGGAACATATAAGAGCACCCATTTGTATCAATTTATTTTTCTCCTTTGTTAGTCTATCAAAGAAAGTACACAAAGAATCATTTTCCAATTAGAAATAACAAGCGTAGTAGCATGAAAAGTAGACACAAAAGCTGATTATTCAGGACCCAATTTTGAAAAAATGGAAAGGATTAATTGATCATCTTTCTTCTCAATCCCACAATGTTTGAGAATTGGAAAAATTGACTTGAGCTTAGTGAAGAAACCCTCAAAAGAATCGAAACTGCTTGGACTCATTGAGAATAACTCAATCTCCAATTGATGAACTCTTAACTCATCTTGAACTCTAAAGAGAGACTCAAGTTTTGTCCATACTTGGTTTGGAGTGGACAAACCATATAGATTAAAGAGTAGATCAGGAGAAATAGAGATTCAAAGCAATCCATAGGCTTCATCCAACCTATTATTCCACTTATCCTTCTCAACAACATCATTGGGCTCATTCTCCAAAGCTAGAGTAACTCTGTATAGTCCCTTACTGTGCAATAGAATGCCAATTTTGGATTTCCATTCGTGATAGTTGAAGGGATTCAAGGTTATAGGTGAAGAATAATCCATACTTATGAGTTGAGGTGCTCAATAAGAAACTCTCTGCAACATGCATAAATAAAACTAGGAGAAAATCTTGTAAGCTTAAAAACAAGATCTTCTTCAGAGAGGAATAAGATATTGGATGCGCTTTGATGGAGAGAATGGATATCTCATCAGCTCTGTTGAAATTGAACAACCTTTTGCTTTGATACCATGTAGAAATAGAATCTCTAATGTTAAGAGTAAAGATGCTAAGAATAAGCAGAGTAAATAGATCTTGCTACTAAGATAATTCTCACAAGCATACATAGGAAAAATAAAGCGAAAAATAGAGACTAAATCACATGAATGAAGAGATGAATATTGGCATGTATCCTTCCATTAAATAATGATGAATAATATAGTACATAAATAGTACATCCATCATAGGTAAAATCGAGTTTTATTAGAGACAACTCATCAAGCATAGAAATATAGACTTACTAAATATGATAAACCCCCATAGGTGGTTAAAGCACTTCCCAAATCAGTCAAAGACCTCACGAATTAACAAAATCATGAGTGAGTTTTCAAGAGTGATGGAAAAACATGCTAATCCCGGAATATGGAGATAAATCATGGAGGATGGGTTGGAAACAAAATATACCAATTTCCTAGTTGACTAGCTTTACCTCATCCATAAAAAAGCTGGAATAAAGCAGTAAAAGACAGAATCTGCAGGAAAAGCATAGTTACTAATTCTGGCAGTCAATAAAGTGGACAAGATCAATGCAGAATCAGGATTAAAGTGCTCTTGGGGTATATATAGCAAGTCTTGACTATGTGGTACAAGTGGATGCAACCTATCTAGGCTAGTGGGTAGGAAATTAATCAAAATTGATTAAATATTTTATCCTAAGTTATGAAGTTGAATTATTATATTCCCACACTATGCCTAGTTGCAAGTTTCCACCCAGGTCCATTGTGGCAAACTTTGTGGACTTGATCCGGGGGCATGAAATCCAAACTGATAAACATAATTGGGTTCTAGTAGCTCCCATGTATGTGTTTGGCCATTAAGGACAGGGTCAAATTTCCCACAATTGTTGGGGACATTTCAATTCAAAGTTGACTCCCTTGTACAAAAGTGGTATTTGGATTTATTGAGAAAAAACCTAGTTCTGAAGATGGTAGAATGAGACAATTTATGGGATGTGCCCCCAACTAAAACCTAAAATCCTGAATCCATCAGAATTGACGGTTTCATGATATTAGTTACGGTTTTTGTTCTATGCTTAGTTGCAACTTGCCACCTGTGGTCATTTAGGGACAATTTGTGGAATTGCTATGGGGGCACGAAATTCAAACCATGACACATAATTAGGTTATGTCATATCCTATGTATGTGTTTGGACATTTTGGACATGGTAATATTTCCCACAGTCGCCCGAGACATTTCAATTCAAAGTTGACCCCCTTGTGTGAAACTGGCATTTGGCTTTATTGAGCAAAACCCTAGTTTCGTAGATGGTAAAATGGGACCCTTTAAGGGAGATAAAATCACTGTATAGGGGTTCCCATAGCTGAAACATGACATCCTGAATCCATCAGAATCAACGGTTTTACAATTTGAGTCACGATTTTTGTTCTATGCCTAGTTGCAACTTGCCACCCAAGGCCATTCAGGGACAATTTATGGACTTTTTTTGGGGGAACGAAATCCAAAACAAGAAACATAATTGGGTTCTATTAGATACCATGTATGTGTTTGGACATTATGGACATGATTTCCCACAGTCGCATGAGATATTTCAATTCAAAGTTGACCCCCTTGTGCAAAAGTGGCATTTGCCTTTATTGAGCGAAACCTTAGTGTTATCTCGCAGAATAAATTTATTTTCATAGGATGAAGAATTCAAGTCATGTTATGAAATATTTAAAGATGAATAACAAAATGAGGGTCTCTGGTTTTTCTATATTTGAGAAAATTGGAAGTTTTAGCTTTCGGTGGCTTAGACGGGGTTCTTAACAGCTCATTAGCCACCGAAAAGATTTATTTCGGCAGCTAACAGTTTAACATGGGATAAAGGTTAACCATCGAAAGCTAGCCCAATCGATTAAATGGTAAAAGCACTTTCGGTGGCTTAGGCGAGACTTCAAACAACTCATTAGACACCGAAAAGTGTTGGTTTCGGCAGCTTAGCGAACAGTCGAAGAAGGGCGTTAACCATCGAAAGCAGGTAAAAGGAGTTGGGGAAAAAGCGATTTCGGTGGCTTAAGAAAAAGCTCTGATGGTTCATTAGCCACCGAAAGGCTAGTCTTTCGGCGGTTAAAATGGATATCCAGAGAAACCACTATCCGCCGAAATCCAAGTTTTACAGCGCCATGTGGAAAATGGTTTTGGTAGCTTGGGCGAATAGGTCAGCATTTCATTAGCCACCAAAAGCCTTGTTTTCAACGGCTAGCAAACAAATTCCTGAGGGACCTTAACCGCCAAAAAGGTAAAAAGAAGAAATGGTTAGAAACCTATCAAATTAGGGCTCGCCAGCAAAACAACGATCATCAAAGGGCATGATAAACCACCAAAAAGACAGGAGGTTGCATCAAGGCGTAAGGAAATGAGTGAGGGGGTCATTGTTAAGCTGATAAGGACCGATGTGATTTGAAACCCTCCTTTTCCCTCCATCTTTCCAAGGAATTGTAGATGATCCCCACTGGGTATCTAGGTTGATTTTAACATGATTGCTGGGAAAGGGGTCTCGAAAAAATAAACTAAAGCCATCACCCATTGACCTAAGCATCACTCATGCAGTTGAAATCCCTTATAATCAGTGCCCATTCTTTTGTACACTCCACCTTCGACTTTAGGAATTATCACCACTGAAAAATTGTCTCTGAGAAGCAGCCTACTAAAAACACTACTCCATAGAACTTGAATTAATTGTTGCGGGTACCCAGGAGTGACATTCAACAAATGAAGAAGGGAGGGCCTGCTCTCAGGAAAGATTTGGGAGACATCAGCTACTTGGAGGCACATCCAGAAGTTTGTCAGTTGTTCAAGGATGCTGGCTGCTATAAGTTTTGTGAGAAGATTCAAGGTTGACACCAGCAGGTGGCTGAGTCATTTTCTATCTCTTTCGATGGATTCAAGGCAGTCATAGGTAAAGAATAATTTTCGATAGATGAAACCCTAATTACTGAAGTGACTGAACTTCCTAGCACAGGAGAGAAGTGGTTTAAAACCACCATTCCAAAGGATGTAGAGTTCAGATCTTATCTAAAGCCTAAACATAGAGGAGTGGTGTGGAAGAAAAGTGTACCATCCTCCTGGATAGAAGAGAGGTTGCAGCCATTGCTGAAGGCCATTGTGGTCTACATAACTTGTGAAGGGAGATACAACAGGGCCATGATTTACCATTTTAAATTGATGAACCACTTCACAGGAAAAATCCCACTGCAATTACCTTTATACTTACGCAGGAGCTTGGAAAAAATGGCACACCAGGTGAAGGTTCAGCCAACCAAGATTGCTGACAAATTGTCTCATCATGGTCTTATCCAACTCTTGATTCAAGAATTGTTGAAGAGGATAAATATGGCATGTGCTTATTTCTTATTTTGGAATGGTTTTGAAATAGGCCTATAGCTAGAAGAAAAGGGGAAGTCTCCTTCTAAAAAGTCTAGCACACCAAGGAGTGGGAAAATGAAGAGAAGGGCTATATCCCCAACAATAGCAGAACAGCCTCTTTCCTCTTCCAAATCCAAGAAGGTCAAAAGGAACTTGGATTTCAGTGAAAAAGGCCAAGAAGTTACAACACACAGTGGGAACATTCTGAACCTGCCCTATTCATATTCAGAAGAGGAGAAAGAGGACGGTGCTGACCTAACATTGCAAGTTGTAGCAGATATTGAAGGACTCCCATCACCTACACCAAAAGAGCAAGATGAACCAGCAGAGAAGGCTTCCTCTAGGAAGCCCAAGACACAAAGAATAAATCAGTTGCTGAGGCAAGTGTATGAGATGGAGATTTTAGAAGGAGAGATAAAGAAAAACAATGCTATATTGACCAACAGGAATAAGAAGCAGTTGCATAATTCTTTCCTAGAGATGAGAGGAAGATGCATCTTGCTCAAAAGAAGAAACCTAACATACATGAAGGAAAACACTAGGCTGTGCATAATGATTAGGCTTCAGAGAATTCAGATGAAGGAGTCCAAGCCAAACCATAGCACTCACCTCACATTGGAAACCCTAGATGAAGCTGCAGTAAGCCTTCAACCTCCAGAATCAAGCCAGGTTGTTGTTAACCTTCCTAACATAGAGCCTACTGAATAAGAAAGATAAGCAGCCAAACTTGAAAGAACAATTTTGGGGGTGGATTAAGAATTTTTGAACAACAGGGCTTTCATTGGCTTAGGTAGACGCTGAGGCAGTTCATTAGCCACCGAAAGCACCACTTTTGACAGCTAACAGTTCCGATATTTTGGCCTCTTAACCACCGAAAGCAGAAAGAGGCATATGATCTGAATATTTTTGTAAAGGATATAAAGCCTAAGAATTATTTTATTGAAAGGGTTCGACTTCGGGGACTTGTTGACCATTACTATTTTCAAGCTTCTCATATTGCTCATGACCTAATTTAAGCTCTTTTGTTATCATATGTTCAACTTCCATTTTCTGTCTATTCTGTGCTTATGCTTGAATGTGTTATTCAGGTTTATTTAGGTTTATTGATGTCTGATAGTTGTCATCCTATTGGCATATTGATTATTTGAATTATAAGTACCTTCCTTGTTATGATTAGCCATTTATATATATCTATTTTATGTATGAATCTGCCAGCATGATAAGTTCTCCATATCTGCACCATATTATCAAACCTCTGAATAGTGGTAGTTAGAAGCCTTATCCCTGATTGAGTTTCATGCATGTCTTGAGAGTGTGAGTTTATATAGGTTACCTGTAGACTTAATCCATTTAAAAAACCCTATAAAAATTTAAGTTACCAGTCATCCTCGAGCTGCAACCTAAAGGAGTTTCCTGGAGTGATAACAAATTGGAGCTATTGCCAGGGAGAGGATACTAAAGCTCAGCTTCCCTGGGGGATGACACAGATCCTGCTTTGATTATAGACAAAGTCTGGACACTATTCTAGTTGTAATAATATATCTGGCGACTCCATTGAAATAAGGTGGCTTCAAGAAGACCAAGTACTAGAGCAAACCCTCAAGGGCCACTAGCAACACCTGTTTCGGATCTAGAAGAGATTCTGATAAGAGCTAGGGCTTCACTAAGGTAGACCAACAGTGCTGCAAAGGAAGCTACATTAGGTATTTCAAGAAATATTTCTACTATTATTTCTTCTGCTGAAACACTTAATTCTCAGGAATTTATAAATACATCAAAAATTTTTAGGGTTTGGGCCTCTTCAAGCATTGCTGCTTGTGAGGATCCAATCCCTGGTGACTCCACTGGGATAATTTTACCACCATCACCTTTTTAGCTACTACCTACATCAGTACTACCTTCCTCAACCCTTTCCATACCCATTTCCAATATGGCTACCCCTCTGACCAAAATGGAAAGGATCCTAGTAGCTAGGTATGCCCCTCTGAACTTGCCTAACCCCTCTCGGCCATGCCCACTGGAGACTATCTCAAGTACATGCCTAAATTCACAGGAGAGGGAGATTTCATAGCTGAAGAAAATCTAGAGGCATTCTACAGTAATGCTGAGAACATCAATATAGAACAAGAAGATGTGTGGATTAGGGTTTTTGTGGAAAGCCTAGATGGTTAGGCTAGGAAATGGTTCAAAGAACTGCCTGCTAGATCGGTAGCAAACATTGAAGTCCTAGATGACATATTTCTAAAGCATTAGGGAGAGAGGAGAGACGACCTCTAATATATCACTGAGTTGATCAACTTGAAAAGAGAGAATGGGGAGTCTGTCTCCAACTTCACCAAGAGGTTCAACAATATGTACAACAAGATCCCTACTGAGATCAATCCCACTGATACCTTGGCCAGAATAACTTATGCAAATGCCTTTGACTCTGATTTCTTCCTGCTTCTTAAAGAGAGGAGGTCTACCTCCTTATCACTCATGCAATATGTTTCCCTAGAGGTAGAATCTAACATTGTGGCATCTCAGAAGGTCAAAGGAAAGATAGATAGAAAGAAGCAGCCAACAAACCCTCTTGGGGCTTCTTCATCAAAGAACAAGATTGAAAAAATGAACAAATGGTTAGATAACTTGACTGCTGAAATATATAAACTAAAGGACCGAGGAAAGATACATGTGAAGGCTAAAGGGCCAAGTGATTTTGTTCCCCGAAACCCTAATTTTGTCCCTTACAGAAGAGGCAACCCCCCAGTTCAGATCCTCAGAAGGGAAAGGAATCAAGGGGAAGATCAGAGAATCAGAGATCCTTTTCATAATGTTGTACTAGAAGAAGAACTAGAGTTCATTGAGGAAGAACGATAGGCTGAAGACAACATCCATTGCATGGAAGATGAAGTTGACTATTCTTTTCTGACACAGGAAGAATATGAGGAATCCTTAATTGATGAGTAGATTAGTGAAGAAGTAGTATATCAGGTAGATGGTCAAGGAGGGTATAATATGAGGTTGAGGTTGGTTTCTCCCCCTAAGAAGAATGTTGTTCCTGTAAAGTAGCTTGCTGCACCAGCTAAAAAGGATACTATTTTACCAAAGAAAATGGCTGTCATTCCCAAACCATTGCAAAAACCAGCACCTTCATCAAGCCCTGATCATGTCCAAATCAAAGCTCTAGTACATGAGGTAGGGTTTCCTGCTAGACTGCATTATTCTTTCAACCTTTAGTCAGAGATTTAGAAATTGAAGATCCATTTCCCTTTAATCGAGCTAATGAAAAATGATGCATTCAAATCTTCCATACTGAATTCTCTTCAGCCAAAAATACATATTGATACTGACTTTGTCAATCTGCAAGATGATAAACCTATTGTAGCCCTAGGCCCTATGATCGAAGACCTAAAGGATTCATGCCCACCTTTCTACATATCCTTGAATATCTATGATAAAGTCCTTCATAACTGTCTGCTGGACTCAGAAGCTTCCCATAACCTAATTCCAAAAGCTGTGATGGATGAGCTTGGTCTCAGCATTAGAAAACCATACCATGATTTGTTCTCCTTTGAATCCAAAAAGGTCAAGTGCTTCGGCCTCATCAAAGACCTTATTATTAACCTATCTCAGTTACCTTCAAAAAGCATTATGATGGACATTGTAGTGGTTGATATCCCTCCTAAATTTGGTCTCTTGTTGTCTCGATCATGGAGTAAAAGGATAGGTGGCACCCTTCAGATGGATCTTACATATGCTACAATCCCAATGTTTGGAGGGGAGACCAAGAGGCTTTACAAAGAGAATCAACTTGCCTACATCATAATCAATGAAAGGAATTCAGTGAATCACCCCATCTATGCAGTAGACACTGATTTTGGGTCATGCATTTTGCAAATAGATGATTCTCAGCAAACACGAGTTCAGCTTACCAATCCCACCTGTCAACATCTTGAAGAAGTGACCACAGCAGTCTGGAACATGTATTTTGATGGGGATAGCACTCAAAACTCAACAGGTGCAGGTGTAGTATTGATCTCTCCATCCAAAGAGAATATTCATCTGTCTTATAAGCTTGACTTTAAAACCACTAACAATATAGCCGAATATGAAGCCTTGCTGCTAAGAGTTAAAGCTGCCAAGGAAATGGGGATCATGTGCATGAGAATCTTTGGAGATGCAGACCTTATTATACAGCAGGTCAACAACACCTTTCAAGCCAAAAATGTTAGACTAAAGGCCTACAGGGACGAGGAATGGAAAATCAGAGACTCCTTTATGTTTTTTGAACTGTCATATATACCTAGGGCTTTGAATCACCTGGTTGATTCACTGGCTATCTCTGCAAGTCTGTTTTTTCCTCCTTTACCTCCTAAGCTCAGCTATGATGTTCAGGTCAAGTACAGACCTTCCTTGCCAGATAATGTAAAATTTTGGAAGGTGTTTGAGAAAGATGATGAGCTTAGTAAATTCCTTTAGCTAGTAGATGAATTCTATGATATGCATATAGATCAGGAAAACCTAAACATGGAAGAATCCCAACAGCTCAAGTTGAAAGATAAAGTAGTTGATCAGAATATTGTCCAATTACCCAGCAATTATATACCTCAGGGTCTGGTACCCCTGGAAGAGCTCTTTGATCATAATGATATACCTTTCAAGCCTTCCAAAAAAGAGCAGGACCCTATTGTCCAAGAGCAAAACATAGGTAGCCAAATCCATCCAAAACTTAGAAATTTGTCCACTAAGTTGATTACTGATTAGAGGTCCAAATTTTGCATCCTAATAAAAGAATTTGTTGATATCTTTTCCTGGGAGTACAGTGACCTGAAAACCTATGACACCAATATTATCCAACACAGGATTCCTTTGGAAAATGACACCATCCCTTTCAAACAGAAGCTGAGATCCATCAGTCCTCTCCTACTGCCTGTAATTGGAAAAAAAATCCATAAACTCCTCAAAGCCAAAATCATAATTCCTCTCAGGTATTCCAACTGGATTGAAAAATTAGTGGTGGTAAGGAAGAAGAACGAGGAGATTAGGTTGTGTGTGGATTTTAGAAACCTAAACAAATGCTCCAAAAAATACAACTATCCACTACCCAAGATGGAACACCTTTTTCAAAGAGTCTCAAGGGCTAGTGTCATGTCATTTTTGGATGGCTTCTCTGGATACCACCAAGTTGTTGTGCACCCTGATGACCAAGAGAAGACTGCTTTTACCACCCCCTGGGGCACTTTCATGTATGCCAAAATTCCATTTGGGTTGATGAATGCTAGGGCCACTTTTCAGAGAGTCATGGACTTAGCTTTTGTAGGATTGAAAGATAAATTTGTGCTTATATACCTGGATGACCTAACTGTTTACTCTCACAGGCATCATGAACATTTGCAGCATTTGAGGAGGGTATTTCTGAAATGCAGGAGGTTTGCGATATCACTCAACCCTAAGAAGTCCCAATTTGCACTCAGTAAGGGGAAAATCCTAGGTCACATAGTCTCAGTTGAAGGTGTGAAGATTTCTCCGATTAGAGGTGAAGCAATCCAGAAGATGTCCATACCTAGTTCAAAAAGGGATATTCAGTCCTTTTTAGGTAAGATCAATTTTGTTAGGAGGTTCATCCCTAACTTTTCTGACCTGGTAAAGCACATAACAGCTATGTTGAAAAAGGATGAAAAAATAAAATGGAATGACCAAGAAAGACGCTCTTTCGAAGGCCTCAATAAGGCTATCATGGAAGCCCCAACCTTGATTAGTCCGGGCTATACCAAGAGTTTTTATATCTTCTCCTTTCCATCTTATGACATAGTGGCAGCTGTGCTATTACAAAAAGATGATGAAGGCCTCGATCATCCAATTGAATTCTTCAGCAAGACATTGAGGGATGCTGAGCTGAAGTATGATCCCACTGAGAAATAGGCTTATGCTCTCATCAAGTCATTGAAAACCTTCAAGATTTATATTCTGCATGCAAAAGTCCTTGCCTATGTTCCTTCAGCTGCTGTGAAAGATGTTTTGACTCAGCTTGACATTGATGGAAAGAGAGCTAAATGGATTGCCAAGCTCATTGAGTTTGATATAGAGGTAAATCAGACCAAGCTAGTAAGAGGTCAAGGTCTGGCCAAAATCATGGCTAAAGAAAATTGTAAACTAACGGGGATAAACTTCACTTGTGTCAAATCAGCAAAATTGCAAACTGTAGTAGCAGCAGAAGTAGTTCAGGATCAGAATGACATTCAACAAGTGGCTGAAAACTTGTCTTCATGTGAGTGATACTCAGGTACTATTCATTTTCTGCAAAAATTAGAAATTCCTCATGATCTCACTCCAAATCAAGCATGATCTCTTAAACTAAAGTCTGTTAAATTCTATATAGTTGATAAATTGTTGTATTGGAAAGATCTATTTGGGGTTTTGTTGAGGTGTCTAGATAAAGAAGAATCATATCAGATCATGCATCACTTTCATTCCAGCACATGTGGGGTCCATCATTACTGGAATACCACAGCCCACAAGATTATGAGGGTAGGGTACTATTGGTCAGTCCTTTTTGTTGATGTGTGTACCTTTGTGAGGCCTGTGACCAATGCCAAATATTTGTAGGGAAGAAGCAGCTCAAATCCTTGCCCCTTAGGCCTATTGTAGTGAATGGGCCTTTCCAGTAATGGGGGATGGATTTCATAGGTGAAATAAATACATCTTCTAGTGGGTAGCATAAATGGATCCTAGTAGCCACAAACTACTTTACCAAGTGGATAGAGGCAGTACCCACCAGGAATGCAACTCATTAGGTCATCATGAAGTTTTTATATGAGAATATATTTATCAGGTTTGGCTGCCCAGTAAGGTTAGTGACTGATAATGCACTAGCTTTCAAAGCTGGGGCATTGGTTAAAATGTGTGAGTCAATGGGCATTCAGTTGGTGCATTCCACATCCTATTATCCTCAAGGAAATGGCTAGGCTGAGTCATCTAACAAAAGCCTAGTCAGGATCATCGGAAAACTATTAGAGACAAATTAGAAAAGCTGGGATTTTAAGCTAAAGTTTGCTTTATGCGTTGATAGGGTAATAGACAAAAGATCTATAGGGAATTCTCCATTCAAATTAGTTTATGGTACTGAGGCCATTTTTTCCATTCAGCTGATTCTGCCAGTGGCAAAATTCTTTTAGAAGGAGGAAGATGAACCAAATGGTATGGTAAGGAGGGTGATGGATTTGGTGGAGTTGCAGCAAGTCAGGGAACAAGTGATAGGAAAATCAGAAGCCCATCAATAGAAGATCAAGGTCATGTTTGACAAAAGGGAAAAAGTGGACAACTTTCAAGTTGGAGATTGGGTCCTCAAGTGGGATACTGTTAGGAAGGACAAGGGAAAACATGGAAATTTTGACTCTCTATGGATTGGCCCTTTTGTGATAGCTTAGGTACAAAAGAACAACACCTTCAAATTGCAGAATCTGGAAGGGGAAGAGGTGTTTGATGGCCTAGTGAATGGGCGATTTCTGAAACTCTATTTTATTTGAGGCTATGAGGCCTTGTTATTGTAAATTATTAGTTAGTAGGTTGTTTTTGCTTAAAGAATAAACTCCATGCCCAATGGAAAAGTAAATGATAGCGTTAATTTTTTAATTGTTTTCAAGGAAAGGCATTTTGGTCTGGGGTTCTTGGGACCTCACAAGGAGGTTCCCATCCCTAAGTAGGAGCCAGATCTTATCTCCTAGAATAAATTTATTTTGATTGGATGAAGAATTTGAGTCATGTTATGAAAGATTTAAAGATGACTAACAAATTGAGGGTCTTTGGTTTTACTATATTTGAGAAAATTGGAAGTTTTATCTTTCGGTGGCTTAGGTGGGGTTCTTAACAGCTCATTAGCCACCGAAAAGATTTGTTTCGGTAGCTAACAGTTTAACGCAGGATAAATGTTAACCACTGAAAGATGGCTCAATCGATTAAATGGTAAAATAACTTTCGATGGCTTAGGCGAGACTTCAAATAGCTCATTAGCCACCGAAAAGTGTTGGTTTTGGCAGCTTAGCGAACAGTCAAAGAAGGGCTTTAACCACCGAAAGCAGGTAAAAGGTGTTGGGGAAAAATCAGTTTCGGTGGCTTAGGTGAAAGATCTGATGGTTTGTTATCCACCAAAAGGCCAGTCTTTCAGTGGTTAAAATGGATATCCGGAGAGACCACTATCCCCCGAAAGCCAAGTTTTACAGCGCCATGTGGAAAACGGTTTCGGTAGCTTGGGTGAATAGGTTAGCATTTCATTAGCCACTGAAAGCCTTATTTTCGGTGGCTAGCAGACAAATTCCTGAGGGCCCTTAACTGCCGAAAAGGTAAAAAGAAGAAATGGTTAGAAACCTATCAAATTAGGGCCCATCAGTGAAACATTGATCATCAAAGGGCATGATAAACCACCGAAAAGACAGGAGGTTGCATCAATGCGTAAAGAAATGAGTGAGGAGGTCATTGTTAAGATGATAAGGACCGATGTGATTTGAAACCCTCCTTTTCCCTCCATCTGTCCAAAGAAATGCAGACGATCCCCACTGCATATCTAGGTTGATTTTAACATGATTGCTGGGAAAGGGGTCTCGAAAAAATCAACTAAATCCATCACCCTCTGACCTAAGCATCACTCATGCAATTGAAATCCCTCATAATCAGTGCCCATCTTCAGTACACTCCACCTTCGACTTTGGGAATTCTCACCACCAGAAAACCGTCTCTGAGAAGCAGCCTGCTAAAAACACTATTCCACGGAACTTGAATTGATTGTTGCAAGTACCCAGGAGTGACGTTCAGCAGATGAAGAAGGGAGGGTCTGCTCTCAGGCAAGAGTTGGGAGACATCAGCTACTTGGAGGCACATCCAGAAGTCTGTCAGTTGTTTAAGGATGCTGTCTACTATAAGTTTTGTGAGAAGATTCAAGGTTCACACCAGCAGGTGGCTGAGGCATTTACTCTCTCTTTCGATGGCTCTAAGGAAGTCATATGTAAAGAAGAATTTATGATAGATGAAACCCTAATTACTGAAGTGACTAAACTCCCCAGCAAAGGAGAGAAGTGGTTTAAAACTACCATTCCAAAGGATGTAGGGTTTAGATCTTATCTGAAGCCTGAACATAGAGGAGTGGTGTGCAATAAAAGTGTACCATCCTCCTGGCTAGAAGAGAGGTGGCAACCATTGCTGAAGACCGTTGTGGTCTACATAACTTGTGAAGGGAGATACAAAAGGGGCATGATTTACCATTTTAAATTAATGAACCACTTCACAGGAAAAATCCCACTGCATTTACCTTTCTACTTACACAAGAGCTTGGCAAAAATGGCACACCGGGTGAAGGCTCAGCCAACCAAGATTGCTGGCAGACTATCTCATCATGGTCTTATCCAACTCTTGATCCAAGAATTACTGAAGAGGAGAAATATGGCATGGGATTATTTCTTATTTTGGAATGGTTTTGAAACAGGCCTGCAGCCAGAAGAAAAGGGGAAGTCTTATAAAAAGTCTATCACACTAAGGAGTGGGAAAAGGAAGAGAAAGGATATATTCCCAACAACAACAGAACAACCTCCTTCCTCTTCCAAAGCAAAGAAGGTCAAAAGGAACTTGGATTTTAGTGAAAAAGGCCAGGAAGTTACAACACACAGTGGGAATATTCTGAACCTGCCCTATTCACATTCAGAAGATCAAAAAGAGGAGGGTTCTGACCTAGCATTGCAAGTTGTAGCAGAGATTGAAGGACTCCCATCACCTACACCAAAAGAGCCAGATGAACCAGCAGAGAAGGCTTCCTCTAGCAAGTCCAAGACACAAAGGATAAATCAGTTGCTGAGGCAAGTGTATGAGATGGAAATTTTATAAAGAGAGATAAAGAAAAACAATGCTATATTGACCAAGAGGAATAAGTAGTTGCATAATTCTTTCCCGGAGATGAGAGGAAGATACATCTTGCTCAAAAGAAGAAACCTAAGATACATGAAGGACAACACTAGGCTGTACAGAATGATTAGGCTTTAGATACTACAGATGAAGGAGGCCAAGCCAAACCCTAGCACTCACCTCACATTGGAAACCCTAGTTGAAGCTACAGTAAGCCTTCAACCTCCAGAATCAAGCCAGGTTGTTGTTAACCTTCCTAACATAGAGCCTGCTGAATAAGAAAGATAAGCAGCCAAACTTGAAAGAATAATTTTGGGGGTGGCTTAAGAATTTTTGAAGAATAGGGCTTTCAGTGGCTTAGGTGGATGCTGAGGCAGTTCATTAGCCACCGAAAGCACCACTTTCGGTAGCTAACAGTTTCGATATTTTGGCCTCTTAACCACCAAAAGTAGAAAGAGGCGTAGGATCTGAATATTTTTGTAAAGGCTATAAAGCCTAAGAATTATTTTATTGAAAGGGTTTGACTTCAGGGACTTGTAGACCATTGCTATTGTCAAGCTTCTCATATTGCCCATGACCTAATTTAAGCTCTTTTTTTATAATATGTTCAGCTCCATTTTCTATCTATTCTGTGCTTATGCTTGAATGTGTTATTCAGGTTTATTCAGGTTTATTGATGTCTGATAGCTATCATCCTATCATCCTATTGGCATATTGATGATTTGAATTATAAGTACCTTCCTTGTTATGATTAGCCATTTATATATATTTGTTTTATGTATGAATATGCCAGCATGATAAGTTCTCCATCTTTGCACCATATTATCAAACCTCTGGACAGTGGTAGTTAGAAGCCTTATCCCAGATTGAGTTTCATGCATGTCTTGAGAGTGTGAGGTTCTATAGGTTACCTGACTTGATCCATTTAGAAACCCCTAAAAACATTTAAGTTACCAGGTATCCTCGAGATGCAACCTAGAGGAGTTTCCTAGAGTGATAACACCTAGTTTCAGAGATGGTAGAATGGGACCATTTTTGGAAGATTGAATCATGGTAGAGGGGTTCCCCAAGTTGAAACTTGACATCTTGAATCCATCGGAATTGTGAGTTTCACTATTCAAAATGCAATTTTTGTTCTATGCCTAGTTGCAACTTGCCACTTAGGGCCATTCAGGGACAATTTGTGGACTTGCTCCAGGGGCTTGAAATTCAAACCGAGCAACATCATTGGGTTATGTTAACTCCCACATATGTGTTTGGACATTCTAGACATGGTAATATTTCCCAAACTCACCCAGGACATTTCAATTCAAAGTTAAACACCTTGTGCAAAAGTGGCATTTGGCTTTACTGAGCAAATCCTAGTTCTAGAGATGGTAGAATGGGACCATTTCTGGAAGATTGAATCACCGTAGAGGAGATCCCCTAGCTAAAATCTAACATCCTGAATCCATCGAAATTGACGGTTTCATTATCTGAATTACGATTTTTGTTCTATGCCTAGTTGCAACTTGCCACCCAGGGCCATTCAGGGACAATTTGTGCACTTGCTCTAGGGCAACAAAATCCAAACTGAGCAACATAATTGGGCTCTGTCGGCATAACTAGGTTTCCATGCCTTAGAATATGAGGCATTGGAATGGTGTAATATTGTACTCTAGGGAAAATATGTTCATTTGTATATGAGAGTAGCCCCAAAGATGTTCTCTTGGCTTGCATAGAGGATAAATATGATGCATGTATGTCCTAGGTTCGAGTATGTCAAAAAAAATATGGTATGTTCCTTTTCGTATTTTCCTTTACATGTTCCTTTTTGTATTTTATGCATATGAGTACTAGGAGTCAAATTAATTATGAAAACTCTACTTCAAGGGAGTAAAGTGGTTGTTTTATCATGAATCTAACCCTACTAAGAGGGAAATTTTGTGCAAAAGGGTTTTAAAAGAATGACAAAGTGACTTTTTGGGGATTTACTAATTTTTTAGGAACATTCAACATATTTAGAGCTATGTTTCACCACTATGATATTTTTTCCAATTACACATGGTTTGAGGCATGTTCTACATATTTGGAGGAAATTTATTGCATGAGGAAGTGCCATGTGGCATGGTTGGCATTGTTTGAGACCATAAGTAAAGAAAATATGTACACGAGTTAGGATTATGACAACTGGAAAATGGACATATGCAAGAGGTAAAACACAAACTAGGGTTTAGTTAGTCTAGGATTTATATCTTCAACAATTTAATGACAGTGAATTCATGAGAAGATATTGGTTAGCAATATATTGGAACAAACTAGGGTCTCACAAACTAGGGTTTGGTTTAAGGCTAGGTTTTAGACCTTCAACAATTTTATGAAAGTCAATCCATGAGAAGTTATTTGTTAGCACTATATTGGAATGAACTAGTGCCTTACAAACTAGGGTTATGCAATGAATCCTGGGGATGGTTTGAGTATCACTTGTATTCCACTTGGTAGTATAGTTAGGGCTTCAAGTATGATAGTCGTACTTCTGTAGTAAATGTTCAAACTCATATTTCAAAGAAAAAAAAACATGACTTATCATTTGATGAAATACAATAGCATTGATGAAATGCGTAGCATAATTTATTAGACTTCCTCTTATTTTGTGAAAATGTTATATGATTACAATGATGATATATGTAGCATGTTTTATATGACAAAGGTTGTTCAAACATATTTTGACTTATTTGGTTACTTTTTGTTTTTCCTTTGCAACCATTATCTTGATAAATGGGTATGACCCCTTGGAATTGACAAATACAATTTTTTTTAAATTAGATATCCAATTAGCGTACATGTAATGAGTTCATCAAACTGTTGAAAGATAAAATTAGTTTGTTCCATTAAGATAATGCTTTCATAACACAATATTGGCATGTTACTTGATCAATGTAATAAATGTAAGAGAAGAAATGTCGTTTAAACTATAATATACAATGAGTGACTTTAGATGTAATTAAATAAATTTTAGTAGCATAATTTATCAATTTGTAGAAGAAATAAATCATCACAAGAGCAAGTGGAAACTCAAGATAAAATGTGGAGAAAATATGCAATAAATTGTATCATGCATTGATAGTTGATTGTTTATAATACAAAATATGGAAAAGTAGTTGACCCTTAATGGCCTGTCAATGTACATGTATCCCTAAGTACAACGATGTTTATGTATTCCAAAGTACAAATATCCAATAGGAAACATCAAAAAACAATCTTTTGCTTGTTTTTCCCCTACTTTCCTCTATCGACCATCTCCCTAGGATTTCTTTGCATTTCAGGAGTCTGCAAATCAAAGATGATTTTTTTATTAGATAACTACTCTAATACCCCACCACTAACAAACTTGAAAAATTAACTTATGGCCTAATTATTTACGGTAAACACTCACCAAAACTAGTCATAGTATCGATGCCTGCAATGTGCTCATGGAAGTCCTTTCTATAATTGAGCTATGCAAATAAACGATCACATGTCAATTAATTCAACAATTATCAGCATGTGTATGTAACTTGAATAAAAATACTTGGTCATAAATGAACATCTCACCATAAGAGGAGGCCCAGTCACAACCATGGATTGACTGGAGGGGTCAGGCACCGCTGCTGCAAATGGCTACAATCACCAAATGCTGAAATAATTAGGTATGCATGAATAAACAATATAGTTACATGGTTATACTATGTACAAATGTTGAAATAGTTACCTATGCATGACTTGTTTCTATTGCATATGTGATACTAACTGCAACATCAATGATCCTTTTTAGGTTAGGTGTAGATGGATCTCCCCTACGTCTGATATAGAGGACATCCATATCATTTCTAGGAGTGGAGCCTCTCGTATACACAAACTATTTTGCAGAATTGGATTGTAAGGAGAGGTAACTACATATTTTTCTCTAAATATAGCAGGTGATGGCTACAATCACCAACTATTGATGTAGTTAGAAATGCATTAATCAATGAAATCAGATGTATTAACAAACTGACAATGTCGAAATACTTATTGTTACACGGTATGTTTCCAACAAATCTACGGCATGTTCTACCATATACTCATGCCTTATGGATTGTGTAGCACTTATATCCCCACTAGAGGGGAGATCAATAGAAGAAATGATTAATCCCTATGGGGGATATACAACCTGCAATTTAAAAAATTGTAAATATTAAACCGTGTGGCATTAATTAACTAACATGTGATAACAAACTAACATGTATTAAAAATTGACATGTTGAAATAGTTACCTTAGTGTGAGTTGTCGTCGTTGAAGGTATGACAACATCTCTCACATTAGGTGGTTTTGATGCATGATCCTTTGGACTAGCCTAGGCATCGCCAGTGGAAAAGTCTTGCCCCATGTCCTCTACTTGTAGCAACTGTAAGTTTTAAAGCATTAAAAATATTAGTTTAGTAAAATACCCAGTAAAGTTATCATCTTTCTGGACAAGACCAAAGAAGGGATCGCCACATGTTGTGCATGGGTGGGGTTGTTGGATGGGAACATGATATGCGGGTCTAGTCCCACTACTAGATGCTCCTTGGCCATTAGAAGGTGGTAGATATGCCCCAATGGGAGGTGGTGGCCTTGTCCCACCAATAAATGGTGGCTTTCATGGCCCTGCCAGGTACATACCCTAAAGATAAGTGCTACGACGAACAACTTCATGTTCCAACTATATGACTAAATACTACATCTATGGGACTAATTGATGTGCAGGCGACATATCTAGCCTGGGTAGTTTCCTATGAGGTGCAAGTATTGGGTCATTGGTATGAATCTGCCTCACATTGGGATGTTGTTGAGGCATCTCCATCCCAACGCCTTGGTACTCCAACATATCAAAATAGTTGACATGCTTCCCCAAAACAAATCCAATGTACATCTTTTTAAGAAAATATAATGACAATTCTCAATTGTTGTGTGGTGTTACATTTAAGACCGTGTACCATTTGTCCATCCAATTATTTATGAATCGTTGATATGTACACCAATCAATAGAAATATTATTTTTGCCTCAGTCCAGGATTTGATTTGTCCCTGGATCTCTAAAAAGGGAAAAGATGTGTTGTTTTATTATCTTCAATTTCTTGACTTCCTTGTAGATAAGTCAATTGACATATTATTTCCTCTTTCTCTCTGTATATGTGGAAATGTCCTAAAGCACACCATTTGACATACTAAAGGTCTCTATCATCACATCCAAATTGGATCCAAGCATACGATGTCTATCGTAACCATAATAATTGATGCTTGAATGTCTGAGCCTATGCATTTCTCTTTTTATGTATGTGTGGGAATCCATACTCACCACTGCAATAAGAAAATAAAAACAAAAACAAATCATTAGAAACATATACATGCTATAATGACATCTCTTGAAAATAAAAATTGTGAAAATATTGTGCAAGAACGATTCCATTACAAACATAAATCTCATCTCAATATATTGTAATAAGAAAAAGCTTCTTGGGGATATATGGTATAGATTTGTAGGGACTAGTTGTTTGGAGTTATAATATCTAGGTATTTATTGAGTACATATAATATCTAGGTATTTATTTGTACATATAGGTTAATGGTTAACTATGTTGAGGTGCTTTTTTTATAAGTTATGGATTAAATGAGGTAGGGGGTATATGTGTTAAATGTTAGTCGTTAATTGGGTTATAAGGATGGTGAGTGACATTTTATAAGAGTTGGGATGGTTGGAATTTAAGGGATATGTTTTAAAGGGTTACATGGGTTAACATCTATATGGTGATGAGAGATGTAGGTTGTAATCTAACATTCATTAATCCAATGTGCATTAGGAAAACATAAATCAATTATTAAACTTAGAACACACATTCATAAGCAATATACTCACAAACACCTCACAAATAGATGATGGAACACAACAAATGAATTTTCTACAATTCTTTGTGCTACAAATATATATGTGATTGTATTAAATTTTCCTACTCGAGAGTCGAAGCTTCAAACTTAGATTAATGAGCTTTCTTACAATAATTATGGACCTTTCTATGATAAGGACCTCTTATGCTCAAGGGAGTGAAACCAAGTTTGGTAGAAATTGTACAATTGGTTGTGTAATTTATTGTCCAGGGCCAACATAAACCTTTCTCATGGTTTTGAGAATCCTTCAAAGTCCCCAATGGTTTGAAGGAGGGTATTTTAAAATAGGACTATGATAATGGATTAGAAGGGGGTCTTGAGGTTCGCAATAACCTAGTTGTTAGGGTGGGAATAGGAGGAAGAATGTATGTAAAATTGTTGTCATTGAAACCTAACTTAGTTTTAGGTGAAGATGTAAAATTGAGTCAGATGGTAGAAGTGAGTGGAAATTTATGTTAGGGTACATGTGCCAAAGATTCACACATTGGTAAAAGGTTGGTTGGTATTCCACTTGAAATCTAAATAAGATGTTGTTAATATTATGTGTTTTATATGGTTTTATAGTAATGCAACATAATTTTACCCTAGAGAAATGGATGCCTAGTTTTGACCCCAACTCAAAGAGCAAACCTCGCATCCTATGTGTGTAAAACTTGTTGGTTTAATGCTAGACCTCTAGAATGGCAAAAGTATTGAGGGCTATTGTGAATAACACATGAACAATTTTAGAAGATGATAATCATATTAAAGTGGATACCTCACACTCAGTGGCCCATATCCTAATTGAGATTGAATTAAATGACAACTTGGTAAAGTTTATGGAAATAGAGAAGGGAAGTTGATGTTATGTATGTAATCACTTGGACTATGTACGAATACCTTTAAGGCTCTAGAATATTCCATATCTATGGGCATTTAGCCATTAAATGTCTCATTAAATTTTATAAGGGGGGATGAAGAAGAAACAATGAGCAAATAGTTGGATTGAAAGATTGGAAGGAGCTACAATGGCTTTAATAGTTTGTAGGGGAAGCTTGAGATGAAAAAAAGATTTAACCATGATGATAATCTCTGCATGGGTTAGAAATTTTTAGTTGGATTTGATACATGATTAGATTATGGTTATGGATTTAGTATGTAATTTGATTATGAAAATTTAGTTTTGGGTTTCATTTAATTGGAGTTAAAATTTGGGGAAACATAAAAAAATTATATCTTTAATAAGGGAATGAGGCAAAATTGAAGAGCATAGATGCATACCTCTCCATTTCACCCTCATTTTCCAATCTATCATCCGTAAATGCTCGAGCGCTCTTGCTTCTCCTCGTCAGGGATTGTCGTGGATGCTGGATGCAAAACACATAAAGGATGTGGTTACCCCTTTTGAGGTATTTTATATGATAAACATAATGCTAAAACGTTATGCAATTCTTTAACAATCGAGCATTATAGAAATACATAACGCTTGAGCGTTATGCATTTCTATAACCCTTGAGGGTTATAAAAATGCATAACACTCGAGCGTTTTCATTCCTATCCTACGTGTTAAATGACATGGTAGGCTCGGGCCCACCCATGCCTACTTCAAAGAAACATTAGGTCGTTTTGGTTTTACTAAACTTTCGTGCTTTTCGCGAAACTAAGATTGCATCTAAAAGGTCCCTCAACTTCGTGTGAGGGCCCCAACTAAGCATTTGGAATTATCAAAGTTGAAGGAACAACATCATCAATAGATTAGGGAGCTCCTAGAGGGGAGCTTCTGATGAGGACAACTTGATATGAAGTGATCTTGGTTGGAAAGAAAATAAAGAATTAATAAAGCCTTGGATAGTGTTCATTTTTGTTGTTGTTGGAATCCATCTACTATCGTCACTAAAATAAATGGGAATCACTTTTTTCTCAAATCCAGCTCTACAAAAATCCTCATATTGACTCAAAACAAGTTATGTTTTCCATCTAAAATAAAGACCTTACCAAACTAGATAGTAAGCATATAAAAAAAACCTTAAATTAGTAGTAGGATGTTCAATTAAAATGTTCCTAACTATTAAGGATACTCTGTTTTCCCTCTAGCGTGGGTTGGAATCAAATCTACGTAATTAAACATATGCCAATGTACCCACAATATTCGTTGTACCATAGTGAAGGACATGCCATAATATTCGATGTACCATAGTGAAGGGCATGCCATATTGTTGGTTTAATGTGAAAAAAACACATGTATTTCTGCCCCAAACCTTACTAAGAGTTCAATAAGACCCCTTTGACCTCCGAATTTGCTCTATACAATTTATTGGATGCCACCTCATCCGGCATACAATCAAGAAAATACAAAATCACCTTGTGACACTCTATTATGCCTTCGTGATGCATATTCCTTGTTATTAGCAAAAAAAAATATTAAAGTCATCTTTACCTACAAGACGAGTGCTGGCTCACGGGCTTTACGTGAGGGGAAGGGATGTCGATTTTCTTTTAAGCAGTAATTTGATTGCTAAAGATGTATATATTGAACCTACGTATTCTTATTAATTAAATTCCATTAAATATTACTTACTAGAGATGTATTTATTAAACCTACATATTCTTAATGATTAAATTCCATTAAATAACATATTAAACAATACTAAAATAACCCATTCAAAGTCCTATGAAGATGAATATCAGTTTGCATTACAAGAATCAATTAATAAATGATTATAGAACCGATATTGGTCAACTAGTTAGGCATCAAAACCAAAAGATTCTTGATATGATAACAATCAAACATCCTTTCACATTCACATTCTTATTCAAACCTTCCTCATCTATACGATACTTCGCATCAAAGTTAATAACATAAAATTGAAAAAAAAATAAGAAGCTTATAACACCTAGATTAGGTCAATCTTAATACTTATTGTGCTCCTATTTTAGATTGTTTTTTATTTTCTTACTTCAATATAAATAATCAATTTTTTCTCCTTTCCTTCTTCGATTAAATTCGTTTTTTTTAACCTTAATATTAAATTGAATTACAATTAAATTATATTGAAAGAGGTTTTTTTTTAAGTAATGAAGATTTGTTTTTTCATTTCAATATTTTAAGAATTAATTTTTTTAAAGCATTCCTTTAACAATAAATAAATTAAGTTCAGGACTAAAGCATGGCCGGGTTGCATTGTTCCTCTTTGATGCATGGCTAGGGTTTCCCTAGCCGCCTTCTTGCTCCGAAGGCCGCCTGCTCTCGCTGAAGGTTCCTTGCCGGATCAGTTGTGCTGTGTGCGCCCCTCACTATTCTGTTGCTTGCTCAAACTGGTGCTGGTCAAGCTCCTGTCTGAGTAGTGGCTGTCGGATCCGCTCTGCTTGGTGCACCCGTTATGGAGATTGAAGCCCAGCTTCTGGTGTTTAAGGCTCTGGTTCACGCAGGTACTGCTCAGGATGCCTCTTTGCCCCCCTCCAAGTTCGTGAAAAAGATTGATGAGATCCCCTCTTTGGAACTCTCTCCTTCGGATCCTTGCTAGAAAGCGATCATCCTCTCAGAGAGAGCTCTCATCGGCAAGTTTACAGGGCTGTGGCCAAGCCCTAAGGCGGTAGAGCTTTGGATTGCTGAGCACTAGAATCCTATTGTGCAAGGACAGGTCTCTCTCTTTGCAGCTGGTAGGGTTTATTTTGTTTTTCTCTTTCTGAATAAAGAAGAACGAGATCTTGTTTTTCGATCGGGTCCATTCTTCATGGGCTCGAGAGGGCTCTTCTTAGCCCTGTGGACTCTGGGTTTTAACCCAGAAGCAGACATCACAACCGCTCCAGTCTGGGTAAGACCGCCTCATCTCCCACTTCATCTTTGGGGGAAAAGCTCTCTTGTGGACATCGGTAATAAGCTAGGGCACTACCTGGATAGTGCAGATCCAAAAGGGGGTTAGTTTACATGTGCTCGCATTTGCGTAGAGGTAAATCTAAAAAAAGGGCTCTCGGAGGCCCTAAAACTTACATTAGGAGAATGGAGCCACATCCAAGAGTTGGATTATGAGCAGATCCCATTCAAATGCAACTTTTTCCATGTCTATGGTCACTTTGCCAAAAGCTGCCCCAAGCTTTCCAAATCCCAGAAATCAAATGTTCCCAATGCAACTAAAGAAGCAGAGTTCCAGACGGTCACTAATAGACGCCGTCCCCCTCGGCGAAAGGAACCTCAATAGCAAAAGGATCCTCCTCAAGATCCTTACGCAGCATTCTCTCCTTTGCTGGAAAGAAAAAACAGATTTGAAGTTTTGCAGGAAGTTGAAGCACAAGAGTGCGAAGCAGAAGAAGATCCGGTGCAGGGTGAGACCCCACTAGGTCCTTCTGCCCCCCCGACAACCATTGTCGCCTCCCCATTCGCGAAAGAGGTTTCTCCAAGCCTTTCTTCAGGCTCCAAGATCATGGGCGTTAGATCAAGAGACCTCAGTCCAAGCAGGACTAGCTTCCTTAGTTCCTTCCGCTAGGTCAGAAGGAAGCTCCGACCCTAAAGACTTCTTAGCCCCTTCTCCCCCCCTCACCAGAGGGCGAAAGTCCAACAAATAATGTAGGGAAAAGGAAGCATCCTTAAACATTTTTTTGAGATCTCAGAAGCGGTTAGACTCTTTTATTAAGGGGCATTCTTCCTCCCCTACTAATTAATGTTTTGGTTTTGCGTTCTTCTCTGCTCACAGTTTGTGAGAGCTTACTCTTGTAAGCAAATTTTGTCTTTCTCTCAAAAAAGCTCTAGAAGCAAGTGGGATTTATCTTCCAGGATAATCATAATCCATAAGAAGGCTGACAACATTATTAGAGGTTATCAACCCTCTTCAAGTTTGTAAGCTGCAGATTTTGGTTAGAGGTTATCAACCCTCTTCAAGTTTGTAAGCTGCAGATTTTGGTTAACCAGAAAGCGATTAAATTCTAACGGTTTGTCTAAAAAAACAATAAATAAATTAAGTTTGTTTTTTATTTCATTATTTTAAGAATTAATTCATTTTTAAACATTACTTTAACAATAAATAAATTAATTATTAAAATATAATTTAAAATTTTGTTAAATAAATAAATTATTAAAATATAATTCAAAACTTTGTTTAAGAAGATTTATACAAATTATAATTTATTAAGATATAGTTGAAAATTTTGTTTAAACAAATTATAAATATAAGGTGTGATGATTATACGATTTAAAATTTATTTAAAAAATAATTATTTGAATTATAATTATCAAATTGTTGTGTAATTATTTGAATTATATTTATCAAATTGTTGTAATTACATAATTTAAATATAATTAAAATATAATATAATAAAAAAATGTAAGAATGGATTGCACAATCTAAATATAATTAAAGTCAAATATAATAAAAATAATGTAAAAGTAGAAATCCACAAGATAGCTCTAGCATTCTTCTTCACCTACAAGATAGCTCACACGTTATCATATTAAATAATATAAAAATAAAACATGCTTGAAACAAATCCAGTGGTGTTATTTTAATCTCACACGCTAAACCAAGAAGACCCTATAATATAGGCGGCATCTTTTGTGAAAGGACGATCATGGCAAGCATGGGTGCAGGAGGAAGCATCGCCCAGAGATGGAGATTACTGCAGGGGAGCAACAACTGGGAGGGACTCACGGACCCTCTGGACTCTGATCTGCGTAAAACCATTCTCGTCTACGGAGACCATGCTCAAGCAACCTACGACACATTCATCGATGACCGCCGCTCCAAATACGCTGGCAGCTCCAGATATGGCGGTCCTCGTTTTTTTGACGACGTCGGCTTAACGAAAGGGGCGAGAGACTGGGGATACAGCCTCTCCAAATTCATCTACGCCACTTCCTCCATCGATCTGCCGCTAGCCTTTTTCCTCACATCTCTCTCCCGCGAGGCCTGGTGCCGCGAGTCCAACTGGATGGGCTATGTCGCCCACGTTACTGACGCCGGAAAAACTCAATACGGGCGGCGCGACATCATAGTCGCATGGAGAGGAACCGTCCAGTCGCTCGAGTGGATAGACGACTTCGACCCCGGGCAGGTCTCGGTGTCGACTCTGCTCCCCGAACGAACCGGGCTCGACGAAGAGACAGACAGGGTGGCCAGACACGATGCGAGAGTGCATAAAGGTTGGTTCTCTATCTACACATCCGACGATCCCCGTTCGCCCTTCAACAAAAGCAGCGCCAGAGAACAAGTCCTTCGAGAGCTTAAGCGGCTCGTGGAATTATACAAGGACGACGAGATCAGCATTACGACCACGGGCCACAGCCTCGGTGCCGCTGTTGCCACTCTCTGCGCCTTCGACATCGTGATCAACGGCCTGAATAAACGCCATGGCAGAGCCACGCCGATTCCCGTGACCGCCATCGTGTTCGCCAGCCCCCGGGTGGGCAACGATGCATTCAAAAGCGTGGTCGACAAGCTCCCCGACCTCAGAATCCTGCGCGTCATTAATAACCCCGATCTCGTCCCACTGTATCCGTTTCTGGGCTACACAGAAGTCGGCGTCGATCTCAGAGTCGATACGCGCAAGTCCCCGTACCTCAAGAATCCCGGGAACGTTTCCCACTGGCACAACTTGGAAACGTATTTGCACGCGGTGGCCGGCAGAAGCGGGGAAAATGATCCGTTTAAGCTGGAGGTGGCTCGAGATATTACCCTTGTTAATAAGTCCGGCGATGGGTTGAAGGATGAGTATTTGGTTCCTGATTCTTGGTGGGCTGTGAAGAATAAGGGGTTGGTGCAGGAGGACAACGGACACTGGACCATGGCCAAACCTGGTTTTACACAGCCTGATCACGATTAGCATTCAATCATAATTATATGCATTATTGTCAAATGTAAACAATAAATTTACGTGTGGATTTCTGCTCGCATTCAGCTTCTCATTGTATAATTTTAGCAGCTTTAATTTACAGTTGTGTAATGTGTTCTCATTTACGATTGACATGCCATTAATTTGTGTAAGAGAAGTTTAAAGTGGCAGGGCACTAGGTTTGAATTAGTTTGGATGATATGGATTTTGTCTGCGAGCTCATATATGCTCTTATATAAGTTGTTATATTTTATGCTTTTACCACGTCTTTATCCCAACTGGTTTGAATATATCACAAGGAATTAGACTCCTACGTCCCACCAATTTGACCTCCGACCCGGCGACCAGACACTCATTACTCTTCGAATCTCATAAAAAAAACAAAAATCCGGGCAGGGCGAGCAGGTCGAGTACTGCACCTGACATAACCAGCTGAGGCCGAGCTTGAGTTGTGTTAGAGCTCCTTGCCCGAGAGAGGTAAGTTTTTGCAGGCCGGACCGTTGTTACAGACGCTCCTCTTCATGACAGCCCCCGCTTCCTAAGTGGAGAAACCCAGCCCTGGACGCACTAATCGTTCTCCATCGGTAGGTTCCCTCCCAGCCCTGGACGCACTAGATCGTTCTCCATCGGTAGGTTCCCTCGCACATCATTCGTCCAATCTCTAAGACTTTGATATTTTGAAGTTAGTATAATTCCAGAATGAATACAGATAAGAATATGTTTAGATAAGAGGAAAAATACATAACTAGTTGTTTATATATTTATATGATACAATGCTAATGATTGCCTAAGATAATGGGATATATAACGGTTATATTGGTTGTTTTCTTATTATTAGACTCAAATATAACAGTTAAATCATTGGTTAATATTATAGGTCTGAAAATACTATCCATCACAAATCAAGATAAGGTGACCAAATCAACTACTTAACTAATCAATTAATTAATGTACTTTTGACTAGTGAGATTACATTTCTTAACACACTCTCTTAATTTCAGCAATTTCAATCCTTAGTGTTGTCTCTGAAGTGTTCCCAATGGTTTGGTGAACATGTCAGCCAATTACTCCTTATAGCCACAAAACAATAATGTAATATCTCCATTATTAACTAACCCATGAATGAGAGTGTCAAAATGTTTGATCTTTCTATGAAAGACATTATGCTTGGACAATGTTATTGCATAACTATTGTCACAAAATATAGGAGTTGGATCCTTTTATGTATGTCCCATATCCTTTAAAAGTCTTCTTAGCCATACTCTGCTTTTGTAGATGACATGCCGACAATGTGTTATTTCTGAGATGCCCAAGAGATCATATTTGTACCCAAAAGGAAAGCATAACCAGATGTGTTTTTTCTATCATCAATACTTCCTGCAAAATCATTGTTAGTGTACCCTGTGAGAGTAATGTCTGGTGAGTGAGTGTACCAAAGGCCATATCCAAGTGTGCCTACAACATATCTCGGAATTATTTTTCCAACTTTCTAGTGAGAGTCTTTGAGATACTCCATAAATCTCGAAATAAGACTAACAACATACATCAAATTAGGTCTAGTTGCAGTCAAGTACAATAAATTGTTCACCATTCTTTTATAGAGTGTAGAATTTACTACTGGTCCATCATCATTCTTTGTTAACTTGATGCCTATAACAATGGGGGTTTTTGTTGGTTTACATTTATCCATTCTGAATCTTTGTAAAATATCACTAGCATGCTTATGGTGACAAATGAAAATACCTTGATCAATTTGAGTAACTTCCAGACCAAGGAAGTACTTCATCAGACCTAGATCAATCATCTCAAATTCCTTTTTCATGACTTTCTTGAATTCTTCAAGCATCAAATTACTAGTAAATCATGTCATCAACATAAAGATATACAATCAATATTTTACCTTGTTGATTTGTTTTTACATATAGAGTGGGATCATTGTTGCTTCTATTGAACCCATTGTTTATGAGATAGGAGTCAATCCTCATGTAACAAGTTCATGGAGCTTGTTTTAGACCATACAAGGCCTTTTTTAGTTTAAACATTTTGTGTTCATGACCTTTGACAATATATCCAGGTGGTTGGTCTACATAGACTTCTTCTTCAAGAATACCATTGAGAAAGACAAATTTCACGTCCATTTGATAAACGAGTCACTGCTTTTGTGTTGCAATGGAAAGTACAACTCTTATGGTATCCATCATTTCTACATGAGCAAAGGTTTCATCATAATCTATACCATATTGTTGTGCATATCCTTTGGCGACTAACCTTACCTTATGCTTTTCAAGATCTCCTTTTTCATTCAGTTTGGTCTTATAGACCCCTTTGACTCCCATATTAGTTTTGTATGTAGGGATATCAACAAGATCCCAAGTCTAACTCTTCTCAATAGCATCAACATCTTCATTTATTGCTTGTACCCACTATGCATCCTTTATTGCTCCATGAAAAGACGTGGGATGAAAGGAAAACAAAGAACACTAAAGTTGCTCATCAATACCTGGAGTCTGCTCATATAAGTCCCTCAAACTTCTGGTTTTCTAGTTCTGATATGGACTATCTACTGGTGCTTCTTCTTGTTGCTGTACTTCCAATCTTGGAAGTATAAGAGGTAGATCTGACAGATCTGAACTTTGTTGTTGTTGTATGTGTGAAGGATCACTCCAACATTTTTCTTCAAGGAACTTCCCATGTCTTCTCTCCACAATATTTTTGGTGATAGGGTTATACAACTTGTAAGCCTTATGTTGTTCACTATAACCAGTGAAAATGCACTGCTCACTCTTCTTATCCAAATTTTTTCTGAGTTCATAAGGTACATGAGATAATTCAACATAACCAAAAAATATTAGATGTGCAACACTAGTCTTAGTGTTGATCCATGCTTCTTCATGAGTCTTCCCCTCGACACTCACCATGGGTGATCTGTTGAGCATGTAGAATGAGCATGCAACAACTCCAGTGCAATACTCATATGATAACTTCTTGTGTGACAACATGCTATGGTCCATGTTCAGGATGGTTCGGTTCTTTCATTCAACAACTCCATTCTATTGTGGAGTGTATATAGTGGTGAACTTTCTTTGGATGCCATGTTGCTTGCAAAAATCTGTAAACTCACATGAATCATATTCGCCTCTGCCATCTAACCTGAGCACTTTAATGAAATTTACAAAGTGCAGCTTATTCAGGGCCTTGAACTCTTTGAACTTGAAGAACGTCTCTGATTTGTTCTTGAGGAAATAAATCCACATTTTTCTGCTAAAATCATCAGTAAATATAAAAAAAAAGTCCACCTCCTATGGATTGGGTTTGCATGAGTCCACAGAGGTCTATATGAACTATTTCAAGATGTTCTTTGGCTCGGGATGTGGAAGTGGGGAATTTGTCCCTTTGATGTTTCCCAGTGATACAATCCTCATAGGATCTGGATTGTTCATGTATAACTAGTAACCCCTTGACCATGGACTCTTTGTGCAGGAGATTGAGACTCTTGAAGGGAAGATGACTGAATCTACAGTGCCATAACCAGGTTTCATCTAGACTAGAGACAAAATGGGCTACAGAATTTGGAAGGTTGGCACTTCTGAGACTGAGAGGAAATATTATGTTCTTGGTCATTTCATCTTTAGCTATGATTCTCCTACTAGCGGGTTTATCATAAATGACACAATATATATCATAAAATCAAATATCATACTTTTTATGAAGTTGATCTATACTGATCAGATTGACATTTAGATGTGGTACATAGAAAACTTCATGAATAAAATTATTTTCATTTTGCTTTGTAAATACAAGAACAATACCTTTTCCTTTTGTTAGAACCAAAAAGTCATCTCCTTGCTTAACATTCGTGACAATAGAGGAATCCAAACTCGAGAAAAGTGATTTGTCACCTGTGATGTGACTATTGTAACCACTATCTAGTAGCAATAAATCTGATCCGCAACGTTCTTCAGTTGCTTGATAGGAGAGGAGCATAACCTCTGACAAACCTTCTTCTTCTTTAGATACGTTAGCTCTGCCATTGTTCTGGCCTGCTTTCTTCTTTCTACATTCTCATTCGTAGTGGCCATACCTCTTGCAGTAGTTACACTGAATATTAGACCTATTGGTCCATCTCTTGCCTCTCCCCCTCTGAAATTGAGAGTTCTCAGAGTGTTTAGAGTGATTTGATAGTTCACGACTAGTTCTGTCCTTTGTATGAGGAGACCCTCGACCTCTTCTTCCTCCATATTTTCCTCCTTTGCCTCGATCTTTGTTGAGGGAAGCTTGGGTGATGAAAGCAATTGTGAATGACTCTTCTTCTTGATTGCGTCGAGCTTCATGAGATATAAGGGATCCTGTCAATTCTTCTAGAGTAAACTGAGACATATATTTTGCTTCTTCTATTGCAGTCACTACCATAGCAAATTTATTGGTGAGACACTTTAGAATCTTCTGAACAACTACCTTATGTTCTAGAGGTTCGCCATAGGGTTTGAAATTGGGCTACAATGCTCGAAACCCTAGTCATAAAATGATCTACATTTTATGTTTCCTTCATTTTCAAACTTTCAAACGAAAGTTGAAGAGTTTGCAATCTTACCGTTTTTACTTGGTTTGTTCCCTTGTAGGTGGATGCGAGTAGACTCCAAGCTTGATGTGCGATGGTAGGTCCTGGGATCAACGGGAAAATGGACTCCTCAATGCAACTTTGGATTAACCATTTGGCTGTGAGATCTTGGTCTTGACAAACTTCTATGCCATTCTTATAGGCATTACACGTTGTCGCCAAAGAATTTGTATCAGGTTCTTTGAACTCAGTTTCAACCATATCCCAACATTTTTTGAGCTGTAGAAACGTCTTCATCTTCATAGACCAAAACTCATAGTTGGTACCAGTCAGTACGGGTCCATAGATCAGCTTCTAATTTGAGGTGCTTGTGCTGGTAGCAGCCATCTTCTTATGACTATTTGCTCGATCAAACTGGATATGGATATCTGATAGAAAATTTGGTCTTTTAACTCAGTGACATAGCTTGTATAGCTAGCATAGGGCGACACACTTTTCCTTTGGATAAGGTGTGTCACCGACGCTCTTTTCCTTCAGACAAGGTGTGTCAGTGGTGCCATTGATACTTTTCCTTCATGCAAGATGTGTCACCAACACACTTTTTCTTTAAACAAGGTGTGTCATCAATGCACTTTTCCTTTAGGTAAGGTTCATCAGTGGGTTAGTGACACACTTTTCCTTTAGGAAGGGTGTGTCAGCGCTCCAAGAGAGTAAAAGAAAGAAAGAAAATTGCCATTTTCTTCAAGCTATCAAGAAAACTTCGTCGGTCCTCCACGTTGATGTGTTTCCAATGGTCTCATCCAATAACCAATCAACCTCCGACTATGAGATTGGATATATGTGTGATTTCCACCTTTTGAAAAGGCTTACCGGATGTAAGGGACGGAAAAATGGATGAGGAGCTCTGATACCATGTTAAAAATTTAAGAAAAGAAGTAGAAGATGATGGAACACACAATGGACATATTGGTTTCCTCCTTATTATTAGACTCAAGTATTTATAGGACTACATAAGAGAAAAACCATGGATCAAAAATTACTATGAATCACTAATCAAGATAAGGTGACCAAATCGACTACTCAACTAACCAATTAATTAATGTACTTTTGACGAGTGAAATTATATTTCTAAACAATTAAACAATTATTTAAATAATTTATATAATACAAACCAAAATAATAAAAATAATATCAATACATAGAAGAGTTTGGATCATTTAATATAACTGATTATATTCATCTATGTTAGGAATCGTTGAAGCAATCTGATAAATGTATCTTGTAATAACGTAGGTTAAGATACATGTATATTAAAGGTATTGCTTTATTTTTCAATAAAATTGCATAATATACATTCAATATATGTTTATTTTTTTGTTGTATTTTTTTGTTTAAAATATTTAGGTCAAAAGCTTCGTCATAATTGTTTCGAGAAGACTAGATGTCCACATTGCTTGAGAGGATTTCATCCATAAATCCAGTGCATGAAGAGGACAATCAACCAGCTATCAACACTCATTGGACGGAACAATATTTCCCTACCACAAGGAGCAAAGAAGTATGATGTTGGACAACTGATAGAAGATCATGAGAGATTCCATGACTTGAAGGCAGACCTCACTCAATCGAAAGCTTACTTGATTGATTCGGGTGCTTCCAACCACATGGTTTCCTCTAGGGAATCCTTCTCCACTCTCACTCTATCAATAGGACCTATCATTCACATGGGAGATGACTCCCAAATCCCAGTTGTTGGGAGACATTATATTGAAATCCAGCATGGTGAGTTCAAGAATGTTCTCTATGTGCCCTCTCTTGCAGCAAATCTCTTGTTTGTTTATCAGATGACTCATACAGGCTCTCCCAAGAGAGTTACATTCGGCTCTGACTCGGTTGAAATCACAGAAAAGGCTACTGGAAATCTCATAGAGAAAGGGTTTTCTAACCATGCCTCAAAGGCATATGAGTTCTCCCATTTCCTACCTTCTTCACATCCAACAACTTTATTGAATCATGCGAACAACTCCAACAAGTTGTGGCATAAGAGATTTGGGCATCTCAATTTCAAATATCTCTAGCAACTCCACAATGACAAAATGGTTGAAGGCTTTCCTCTCATCCAAACATTAGATTGAGTATGTCCTGGTTGCTTGTTGGGTAAGCATCCAGAGAAGAGGTATGAAGTTGGGAAGGCAACTAGAGATGCCTCTACACTCTATTTGATACAAAGTGATGTTTCATGACCAATGCCTACAACATGAATTAATGGTTCCAGGTATTTCCTTACTTTTATTGATGATTTTTCAAGGTTCTGCTGGTTATATTTCATGAAACAAAAATTAGAAGTATTCAAAATTTTTAAAGTTTTTAAAGATTTGGTTGAGAATAGTTTTAGAAAAAATATCAATTCCATTAGATCAGATAATGGAGGTGAATACATTAAAGATATTTTCAGCATTATTGTGAATCGGAGGGGATTCAAATGGAACACTCAGTTCCATACACACCTCAACAAAATGGTGTATCTGAGAGGAAAAATAGATCATTGAAGGAGATGGAGACCTGTCTTCTCCAAGCTAAGAATATTCCTCCTTCTCTTTGGGTTGAAGCTGTAAAATGTGCGTCATACATACAGAATAGAGTTCCTCACAAATCAGGGGTTTCCAGACACTCCTTTAGAAGCACTGCATGGGCATAAGCCTAATGTCTCTCACTTGAGAGTTTTTGGTTCCAAATCTTGGGCCAGAATACCCATGGATAAGAGAAAGGATTTCCAATCCTAGAGTAGCCAATGCATACTGCTAGGATATGCTGCAGATGAACAAGCATATAAGTTGATGGAACTTGCAACTAGGAAATGCTTCTTAGAGCGCAGTGTTCAATTTGAAGAAGATATGTTGCTTGATTTACTACAATCCGAAGCACAAGGAGGTATAAACACCCTTCCATTTCCTTTTGATGATGATATTTTGTCACATGTTTCAGATTCAAATGAAGAGAAACAAGATCATACCGATCTTGATATTGAAGTTGTACCTCATGAGAATCTATATCTAGATCCAGCTCCCATCCCAAATCAATGGCCTAAGCCTAAATGGGCCCAAAATATCATTGAAGCAACTAGGGATGGTGCTGGGAATCCAGAAGATAGAAGGAGAACACGGTCCCAGTATCAGAATGAGCATGTTGCACTCTCTCACACAGCTTTTCTATCTACAGAGTGGTGCAACAAAATTCCAGGAAAATGCTAATTGATGATAGTGAATGATCAACCATTTGGCCCCCCGAAGAACAAAATTGATCATTCCATTCCTCCTCCAGAAAGAAGAAACACAAAGAACACTCATCACATCAGAAGAAAGTTGATAGGTTCACATGCACAGTCTCAGGATGCTGCTGCAAAGAAGAACCAAGATACTGTATTGTTGTTGCATAGTGCTACAAATTACAGCAAATTTTTTACAAGTTATTACCTAAAGAGGAAAATTTTCTCCTAAGTATAGCTTGTTTTTCTTGTTCCTACTTATTTTTGAGGGGGGGGGGGGGGGTTTCCCATGAGGTTTTCCCCATTTTCCTTATTTTATTAAGAAAAATTAGTTTTATTAGATTGTATGGGTGACTTTTGGCCTAGTTTCCAGGGCCCAAAGTTGTCCAAGTTTGGATTAACGGGGGCGTTAGGATTATATAATCCTCCCTTGTCCATATATAGTCTATTTGATCATCTTGTCTAGCTTAGGGAGACATTATTACTGTACTAGAGTGTGTGGAACACATATAGAGGTTAACTGCCACTTATTGCATGTTCATGCATGAGTTTATGTGCCTCTGAGACCAATCCCTACAATATAGGAGCCTCTCTGAGTGCCACCAGCAGCCTCCATCAGTTGGTTGTGGTATGTAGTCAATTATGTTGAGTCAACCTTCAGTTACATTCAGTTAGATCACTCTCAGTTAGTCTAGCACCAGTTTTTCATGGTTGCATCGGGAAGTGACACCTTTTTCCACCTACCTCATCAGTTTAACTGGTTTAACTAGTTTAACTGGTTTAACTAGTTTAACTAGTTTAACTTATTGTCAGACCGATTTAGACATCAAGAGTTAGACTAGTGGCTCCCATGTAGTGATTTAGACACTCCTTGTTAGCTTTTCAATCAACTTGAGTTGGTAGATTTGAATCCTATCCACATGATTTGAATTCTCCTTAATGTAACACGGTTGTATTCCTGCTGGAATAATGAAGATTAATGTTGTAATTTACTAATCAATTCTTATCAGATTTGTCTCAAATTTGTCTTGTTCAGTGTACATTGTTCTTGATATTCCACTGCGCAATTCACCTCTCAATTGCTCTCATTTGCCTGTAGATCAATGGTTCAATAATTTAACA
>LPNX010374615.1:412549-432413 GCA_001517045.1 Pseudotsuga menziesii
AAAGAAAAATAGAGAAAGTTCAAGGGCTTCTAGGGAACTTGAAGGGTTGTGGATGCTTGTCCTAAAGTTCCTTGGAGCTGATCCCTCTTCCAATTTACCATTTCCCAATTAATAGAGAGGGGTTCTTTCGCTAAGAGTGGGGCTAATGTTGTCCAAGTTCCCATGAGTAGAAGAGAAGATGAACTAGAGATCTAGAGGGTGTTGTATCATCCCTATTGCCAAGAAATAAGAAGCCATGTCTAAGCCATTCAATGCTAGTTTTTCCATTTAGGTTTCCATGGTAAAGAATATTTCTATAAGAATGTTTATTCTGTGTGTTTACTTCTCATTAATGACTTTTAGCCAATAATAAAAATGAATGTGAAAATAATTTGTAATGAAAATAATGATTTTTCCCACCATGTGTAAAATAAAAGGTAGACACTCCTTGCTTAAGGTCATGTTTCTAAACTCCGTAGGTATGAATTTTACAAAAAAAAAACTAATATAATAATATAATAATATGATTAAAAACTACTAAATAGTGCCACAACATAAGCCACTACTAAGCTCTTCTTCAAGCATGTTTGGGTTCATTTTTGGTTAAAAAAGACTAGTTTTTTTTATAGGGATTGCTAATTCCTAAGTATCTTTTGGTTGAGCCTTTGGTCCATGATGGACATTGAATTGACCAAATTGATTGCCTTCCATCCCCAAACCAATGGACAAACAAAGATAGTCAAGCCCGAAAAAGAATAACAATAATCGGAAAGCTAGAGCCCATGGATATATAAGAATAAAAATTAAAAAATGATGATTAACTCAACAAAGAAACATGCTCTAATTATATTTATAAATAAAAATCATTAATAAAAATATCACAAACTTATAATTTATACACATATTTTTTCCAATAAATTACAATTTTATTATATAAAATATTATAATATAATAACTTAATTAATTTTTTTAATTTATTATATAAAATATTATAATATAATAACTTAATTTAACTCATATTTATAATATAAGACACTCAATTAGTACAATTCCGTAATATAATATTACATATGTGTACAGCCTTCGACTCACTATACAATTAAGTCATATAATATTATATATGTGTACAACCTACGACTCAATAAAACATTATTAATGGTTTACAAATCCATTTCATTTTTTAAATTTTTTTTAATTTAGTCATATAACATTCTTAACATATTTTTTTGCATTATCTCCCATTGCAACTAATCTCTTAGTTACATATATTTGTACAACCTACTGTTCAGAAAGCACTATCAATGGTTTAGAGATCCACCCACTCAAACATATATATGTACAACCTACTATTCATAAAGCATTATTAAAAGCACTATTAATGGTTTAGAGATCCACCCACTCAAACATATATGTACAACCTACCATTCAGAAAGCACTATCAATGGTTTAGAGATCTATCAATGGTTTAGAGATCCACCCACTTAAACATATATATATGTACAACCTACTATTCAGAAAGCACTATCAATGGTTTAGAGATCCACCCACTCAAACATATATATGTACAACCTACTATTCAGAAAGCACTATCAATGGTTTAGAGATCCACCGACTCAAAAATTATTAATAATTTGGTCATGTATTCCTAACATATATTTGCTCATTGTTTCTTTATGCAACTAATCTCTAAGTCATACAACATTAACTTTTTAATTATTAAAACTTTTAATACAATTTATTGATCGATTAAACTTGCTATGCTATTAATATATAACTTATAAAAAAAAGTTAATTGTCTTTTCTTTATCATTGGATTAAACTTCATAAACATTTATAAAATATAATTTATTGTTTTGACTAAACTTACTAAACATTTATAAAATATAATTTATTGTTTTGACTAAACTTACTAAATATTTATAAATTTCATTAGTCTAATTATTTCGATTTTTATGTTATTAATTGATTAACATTCACACTTAATATAACTTGTTATTTGATTAACTTAACTAAGGTTAAGCATTGCATCTATAAATTCAACATAATTAACAAGTCAGTGAAGTAAGCTATGGAAAAGTTAGCTCTCTCACTAAAAATTTCAACAAAATTTGAACCCTTACATTTATGAACCCTATATTCATATCCTACATTCATAAATACTATATTGTAAACTCCACATGAACTCTATATTCATATCCTACATTTATAAACACTATATTGAAACTCCACATAATTTGTGATTAATTTTGGTTTGAGATCGAAGGGTTAATCGAACCGTTACATTTTTAAATGACGATAAATACTCAGCCTGCTGCAGGTATGCTAACCCTTGGATTTTAAACAATTTTAATCCAAGGGTTAGCATGCATGCCGCAGGGGCATTGAATGCTCTGCAGCAGGCTGATTATTTTTCGCCTTTTTAAACACCATGACATTAATTTTGTTTTGAGCTCCACGCCATTAATTGTGTTTTTAGAGTTAAGTTCAAATAATTACTCTTTTGCACTTTTAATGGATGCATTTCATTGCTTTAGAACTAGCATATATCCATTTTAAACTTGGATTTATCAAGCACCGAGAGGGATCTAGTTTCTTAAGGTATACATTTTTTTACCATTTGGAACCTTCTCGGTACTTGATAGATTTGGGTTTAAAATGGATCTATGCTAGTTTAATTTTTGTATATTTTATTTAAGCCTATATGTTTATGTCGGCTAGCATAACGTGACTAGCGTGACAGGATATCCCCCATACTAAATTGGAGAGCACCTCACTTCTCTCAAAGCAACAATTACTCCTATCTAATTTGAATGGATGCATCCAACCAGTGAAAAAATATCTTTAAAATAATAAAAACACTTGTATAAAGTTGATCGATTACATAAAAACATATCAATAGTGAGGAAAAAAACCAAAAAGGTATATAACATGAAATTTACATCTTTTTCCTTAATGTGATTAAAACAATAGTTTGACTTTCTTAATCAATAATGATCCTTTTGTCCTTAAATGCATAAGTGCTTATTTTCTTTATTAATGAGAAAAATAAACAAAAGTATTGACCTCATTATCAAACAAATATTCAAAGTTTTCAATGAACAAATAATGTTGAAATTATCAAACAATGCGAGATCTTAGCTAGATAATTCTAGATCATAGATTTGATCTAAAATACCCCAACAACATTACCCTGCAACGTAGATTCTCTTAAAGAATACTTTCCAACTACAATGAACATGATCCCAAGAAGACCTTGTAAAAGAGCACTCCCAAAAAATGTGCTTCACAATTTCTGTCTTAAGACATGAGAGGTAGAGTGTACCTAAAATTCCACTCTTGGACAACCAAGTTCTGGAGGGGTGACCTTGATAAATCACCGATTAGACAAACACTCAAATTTTAGAGGAACCCTACAGTGACCTAACACTATGCAATCTATGAACCTAATGAGTCTTAACATCCATTGAAATTCACCAAGCATTCAAAATTGGGACTAGCACATGCCTTTGATACAAAATGAAATGAAGTTTATGGGAACCATATTGAATTGAAGAACATCTAAAAATACACTCCCAATTACACAAAAAGGGACATGGCATAACAATCTTCATCTTGAACAGACTTCTTGCGGGATGATGCAACAATCTTGATCCATTGCATGCCAATCCTTCCAAGAGAAAGAATTGACATCCCATAAATATTTCTAGAAAAATATCTTCTTCCTAATTACCCTATGTTCTTGAAAGTGTGCAATATTAGAGATACAATTGCCTTCCAATTTCCAACTTCAATTGATCCTCTAGGTATGTCCTGCTGAGTCAATTGCTTGACATTTTCCAACAAATCAAACTTGACACCTTCTGGCATGTTTTCCAAATACTTTTGAAAATAAAAGAGCCAACGTTCTTGAAATTTCAAGGAGTAAATAAGATATAACATAAGCTAAAATGACCCTTGATTTAACAACATGCTAAGATGAAAGAAATATGTACCACAACAAAATATGCAAAGGAGCGATTCCCTCTATATATCTAACCACCCACTTAGTTACTAAGGTGTTCCCTTGCATATTAATATGTATAAAACCAACGCCTCCTTCATCCTTGAGCATAATACAAACACCCAAGCCACCATGGGGATATTGTGAACCCCCAATTTCAAGCACAATGTCTTATCGAAACGATGAAACTAGACTTTGTAAGGTAATGAACATGACCCATAATATAGGTGAGAATCCTAAAGAATTTTTCTCACCACAACTAGTATAGCAACAAAGGAAAGTTCATTATATTTCTAGAAAAGAATTTTACTTTGCAACCCCTCAAGAAACCAATCCCACATGGCATCCAGTAGAGTCCAACATCAAATGGAATACTTATAATAACACTAGGATGAACCAAATTCCAAGTAGGCAACTCATTTAGACCAACTAAATAGATTCCAACGGTGCGATCATTGACATTAGCCCTATAGGATTCATAGAACATTGCAAAACAATCTTTAGAAGGCTACATAGACTTCATCTTGAGGATCATAGGGGAAATAACTTCATCTTGAGGATCATAGGGGAAAGAAATTCATATGCAAATGATTGTTCACCATCTCATCATCCCTTGGAAAAGAGATACCTCCAAGACGACCTTGCGGGCATGCTGAATCCATTAGATAAATAGGGGAATAGATAGTCATTACAGAAAGATAGGGAGTTAAGATACACCCTTCTCTAATATACGTATGATGGTGGATGTGGGAGAGGAAACATTATTATTCAAAACAAATTCCAAAGCACATGAGAATAGGGTGATAATCATGATAACACATCAATGGCCAAAACTAAGACATGTCAACATCTCTATCATGAATGTCCAATCAATACGATCATAGCTTTTTCCAAAGTCAATTTTCAGGAAGAGGGTCAGTTGACTTGAATCCTTGGCCAACTCTATGACTCCCCAAGTTAATAATAGTTTTCTTAGTTACATCCTACACTCTCATAGCTACTACCTTAGCCATGACTATTAGATTCCACCCATCAATTCAGTTTCTTGGAGCGTTCTTCGGAATAATATTGATTAGACTCTAATTTAATGACTTTGGAAAGCTACTTGAAGAGAAAACCTCATGAGAAATGTTATAAAATGTTTATTTTTGTACATTGGAGGTGTTTCCCTAGTGACTTTATTCCTAAGTCACTAAAGGGGGGAAAAGCGACATGACCCTTGCATTAATTTCATGTGATATGAAATTAATTTCACTTTTTGAGATGTAAAATGATTTTTTAAAATATTTAACGAGAAAATGAGTGAACTTAAATTTTATGGTGAGAAAAAGTGCATTTATATCATCAATGATTTTTCATCTCAATATCCAATGTGGGTCGTTGGATCTTGTGACCATTCAACTACCCTCATTGAGAAAGCAAAACGATAAAGGGAAAGAGAAAGGAACATTCATTATTTTTCCATGAGATTGTGAAGAGGTTGACTTCTTGAGAGGAGAAGGAGCATGAGAGAGAGAATAATGTGGGCACACAATGTGAGGCAACCTACAACATTATACAAGAACATGCAAAACAAGGTAGAAGGTACACATACTGAGATGGTAGATTGTGCATGAATCCTAAGGTGACAGCACAATTTTTGAGGGAGTTGAATCAACATTTAATGGCAGCGTTTGTATAGTTTTGAGAGTAGTTTTTATAGTTGATAAGGTGCACAAATTTTGAGGCAAGCAACAAAAAATTTGAGGAGTAACTTTAGTGTAAAATTTTCAGTCAGTTGGTACAAAAACCAAGAAAAACTAGTCCATACAGCAACATGCAAACCGAGGAGAGATTCCGTGTAGATCTGAAGGAGAAGTTTGACATGTTTTCCAAGACTTCTGGGACAGTTTGTGAAACATTGTTGTGCACTATGGTTGAGATAAGTTGGTTTCATTTTTGTTTATATCCTACTGTTGTACAAATTTTGCATAATAGAAAATAGAATACTCTCTCACTGGTTTTCCCCATTGCGGTTTTTCTTGTGGCATTTGCCTAAAATACTGGGTCTAATTTTTATTGTTTGTGACCTTTTACATTCTATTCAGAAATGTGTATTTTCCTCATGTGTTTCATTTCCAGAATTTGTTTATGAGATTAAATTGATTTTCAGTTGCTACATGTTGAATGGGTTTGGGCATTAAACAATGAACAATGAGACCTGAAACCCAGTTGAGGAATTTGAAACTTTTATATGGTATGAGAGCTTAGTCAAGGAGAGTTGAGAATAATACATAGGAATATTTCAAACTAGGGGAGAAGGATTGGTTCTTTTGTTCACCAGGCATATTTGGACTTGGATTTTCAGTGAGATAACCATTGGATTGAGGATAAAGGACATGTTGGAAGGGGTGGCCAATTTTAGTCCTTGAAAATAAAGGATTGTGTTGGTTTTACAAGAGAATGAGTTGTGGGAAATTGCGAACATCACTCAATCCAATCCTATGTTGGTTCCCACAACAACAGATGCAACAATTTTGGTTGCTTTCAACAAGAAGGACACTAAGGTTAAGAGAATTATCCTTGATGAAGTTAAATATCATGTGATCACACACACGACCGATAAGGACCTTGATTATAAAATGTGGGATGCTTAACCTGCATACCAAAGTTCCAATGAAAAGTAGAATATGGTACTGACAAAGAAGTTGAAAAACATTAGAATGACAATATCTAAAAATGTTGCATCTTACCTTACTAGGATCACATAGGTGAGAGACAAGCTTGGAGAAGTTGGGGAGGTGGTTGTAGCAGTGAGATAGTGTGGAAAACCTTGAATGGCGTGGCCAATCCTGGAGCTATTTTTTTGGAGGCCATTGTAGCAAGAGAAAAGGAAGATTAAGGAAGTTCATCGAACATTAAGGAAGATTGTAACACACCCCTTGTCACACTAGACTTCACAATTTTTTTTCTATATTAATATTATATGCACATTTGTTACATGCATAAACTTGACAAGTGCATATTAAAATTCATAAATATCATAAGTAAATAGCCAAAGCTTAAACTAATTCATAAGACCCATAAATTCTCATACAAATGTATAATAAACAAAATTAATAATAGTAAAATATTAGGATAATTTACTAGATTCATAAATACTCATGGGACTTTGTTTGCATGCACTTATGAAACATAAGTTAACACTTAGCTTTATTAAGACAAGGTTAAATAATACTCAGACATACCCCCTTTTTTTATTCTTACTGCTTAGTAGAAATTGCCTTAGGTTTGAAGCAGAGTTTAACTTACCTAAAATAATTAGGTTAATACATGTAAATAAATCCACTCTTTTTAATGTAAATGTTATAATATTAATTAAGAAATAATTTTCGGAACTTATTAAATTATGGCTTAGAAAGTAATATTTTCAAACTTTGATGTATAAGTCTTTATTCCTCATAACTCTCACACTTTATCATGAGATGCCACTGAGTGAGTTGTAGCAAAGTCAAGAAATAAATGAGTTTCTACTAAGTGACATGAGACCGAGTGAGCTACTACAAAGTGAGTTGAGATAGAGTGAGCTGCCATAGAGTGAGTTGAGACTGGGTGAACTAAGATAGAGTGAAGTGCAACTTAAGCATATAATATTATGGCAAAATTTTCCTTAAGACAAGGAAATTTAATAAGCCAACCCCCACAAGTGAACTTCTACACAACCATATAAAATTATGCCAAAAATTCCTTAAAACAAAAAAATTCAATAAATGAACTCCTACACAAGCATATCAAAACTATGTCAAACATCCCTTAAAATAAGGAAATTCAATAAATGAAGTCCGAGAAGTCACACAAGCATATAAAAATTATGCCAAAGATCCCTTAAAATAAGGAAATTCAATAAATGAACTCAGACAAGTAAACTACCACACAAGCATATAAAAATTATGCCAAACATCCCTTAAAATAAGGAAGGTGGGGATTCCAAAATAATATAAAAGGAAAATAATTTATTTTTTATTTATCTTTTTCCAAATTCATGTAAGACAAAAGACATATAATTTTACCAATTTCGCCCATAAAAACCTTTCATTAATTTGGCCCAAAACTTGAACTTTGACATGAACACTCTAAAATCTTTAAACTTAACAATTACGGCCCATGGTTTTCCAAAACCACAATACCTGTAAATTCAAAATACCTAAAAATGTGTCTTGGCAAAGGTATGGTTTATAATTATTTAATAATCAAAATTAGAACATTGCCTTTTATTCTATTTTGGAGCTTCCACAAAAACATTAATTTTCTTTACATAACGGAAACCAATATGTGGTTTTTATTAAACGAAAACAACAAGTGATTTGAAATAACCAAATCAGCCCATGGTTTTCAATTTACCCATGAGGAATGATGTCTTGAACATATCTTCTACACAAACTTCTAAACTTTATTAAATAACTAATGGGTTGAACATATCTTCTCCACGGCCATTCAAAATTTATTAAATAATTAATGGGTTGAATATATCTGCCACACAAACATCTAAACTTTATTAAATAATTACCCGGTCAAACTTATCTTCTTCAACACAAACATTTAAACTTTATTAAATAAATAATTGGTGGAACATATCTTCCACACACCCATCCAAACTTTATTAAAAAATTAATGGGTCCAATATATCTAGGACACAAACATCCAAACTTTATTAAATAAATAATGAGTTGAACATATCTTTGACACACCCATCCAAACTTTATTAAAAGATTGATGGGTCCAATATATCTAGGACACAAACATCCAAACTTTATTAAATAAATAATGAGTTGAACATATCTTCGACACACATCTAACTAGATTGAATATGTGTGCAACACAATCATTTAAGCTTTATTAAATAATTAATTCAAACATTTTATTTAACTATTAGGATATATTATTTTCCAAATAAAACAACTTTAGACATACAATTTCAAGCCCACTACTTAACATTATCCACATGGAATGAATTTAACCCGAGCATTCATAAATTTTTAAATAATTACCACACAATTAAACATACACATATTTAATACCCATGAATTAATTAAAATAAAGCATGAATTTATACCTTCCATCCAAACTTAGGAAATTCAATAACACAATTTTCATGGCAGCCACACTCCACCCGACCTTAGGAAATTTTGCTCATTTTTCTCTCAACAAAACTCCACCCCCGAGCTGAGACTCATGCATTCACCATAAATTCTCACTAGTCCCAGGTTTCTCTTCGATTTCCTCACTTGGTAACAATATTTAATTGTTTATTACCAAATCCATGCCAACTGTGCAATTCCTTCCTTTAGCTTCATTCTAGATAGCACCACAATGAAAACCATCACTGCATGAGTGCTTAGAATTCCACTAACATAATTTCTTACACCATTGTCATATCATTGGTGCAACCAAAGGAAAACCAGGAAATCTTATCAACAAAAAAGGTAATAAAATATGCTTGGGATTACAGGTTCACTCAACCACCCCAATTGCCACAAACTGGTCAAATTGGACACCTTGCTTTGGAACTATATTTGTTTCTCCGTCCTCCATCGATTCCAATTGACCATGAATTTTATGTTCAGTCACAATTCTCCTCAACGCTACAACATTCCCACGCTGCACGGTGCATTTTCTTCTTTTCTTCTTTTCTTCTGTCACATTCTCTCTCTCTCTCTCTCTCTCTCTCTCTCTCTCTCTCTCTCTCTGCTATTTTCCCCCCTTTGCTTCCCTTTTTTTACATTATTGGTCCTCCTTTCCCTAAGGTTCCGCCAACCTTGCATGTCCTTGTGACCTTTTTGCAACACTTGTCCAATTTTTCCATTAACTTCTTAAGCCCCTTTTTAACTTCAAAAACATGTTTAAGGAATTAATTAGGGAAAGTATGGGTTTTAATAAAGTTATAAGGTAATCAGAGTTAAATAGGGTCATACTTAGCTTTTAGGCTATAAGACACCACCCCCTTACTGACCTAGGTTAATACATGAGTCCCCGTTCATTCAATGTGTTGGATCTTCCACTACCAGCTTAAATTTAATATTAACAAAACAATTACAACATGAGTTCATCCTTACAAGCACTCATAGTCTTTTACAAAATTACATTAAAAAAGCAATGGGGTTTCAAAGTAGGGGTGTTATAAAGATGAGGAGAATGTGGCTATGACAACTAAGGGGAAGAATAAGAAGTCCAATAAGGGTCACAAGGGTGGAGCTACGAAGCATGGTGATCGGAATAAAGACTTGCGTAAAGTGAAATGCTTTTCTTGCCAAAAATTTGGACATGATGTTGGACAATGTTTGAACAAGAAGAAGAAGAAGCAGCAGACATTAGCTGGTGCGAAGGTTGATGGGTATGCAACAAGGTTCAAGAGAAAGTTTTCCCTGTTTTCTATCCATTCATAGAGAGAATCCATTATTATCATAGAGGTAGAGTATGAGAGGGAGTATTCCCTATTTATTGGCCATTCGTTGAGTGCATCCACCACCACATGCACCTGGTACATTGATAGTGGGGATTCTAGCCATATGATAGGTGTGTGGGAGATGTTTGTAGATTTTATAGAGACAGGTTTGGATCTGGAGGTGGTGTTGGGAGATGACACTGTTTTTAGGGAAGTTGGGCGGGGGATTGTCACCTTTTAGAGGGGGTCGATGGAGCCCTTGACAGTGAGGGATATATTATATGTCCCTAGGATAAAGAAGAACTTGATATATGTTTCCACTATTGAGGATAAGGGATTTGGAGTGTATTTCCTGGATGTTTATGTACATGTTCATACCAAGGGATCGAGTTGGTATACATCTTTTACAAGTATAGTCATATGTAGGAAACTGTGCAAGCTCTTGTTTCATCACCTTCCTGCTTTGGCACACAACAACAACACCACTTGTTATCTATGCGAGTTATGACATAGGAGGATGGATCAGTTGCATCATCCAACTATGCATATGTTAAGAGATATGGTTATTGGGTTTCCAAAGTTCAACACAGAGCAGAGTGATGTGTGCAAGGGGTGTGTTCTTGCAAAGTACACTAAGACTACTTTTCCAAGTAGTCACAGTAGATCGATAGGGGTACTTGATTTGATTCACTATGATTTATGTGGTCCAATGTCTTCTATTTCATTGAATGGTTTTGACTATTATGTCACATTCATTGATGAATTATCTACAAAGACCTAGATTTACTTTCTAAAGAGCAAGAATTCAGAAGAATTCTTTCAAAGTTTCCAAGAGTTCAAAGCTCTTGCAAAGAATCAAATAGGGGGGAGGATTCAGTTGTTGCATTTAGATAATGGGGTTGAGTATACCTCTACTGCTTTCAATGAGTTTTGTGTACAGGAGGGGATCATAAGACAATTTATAGCTATGTATACCCCACAATCGAATGGGTTAATTGAAAGGAAGAACACGTCCATTGTGGGTGTAGTCAGAGTGATCCTTCATGATCAAAGTTTACCTTTATTTCTATAGGTTGAGGCTTGTAGTGAAATTGTATACATTAAGAATAGGAGTCCCCATAGATGTTGGGGGTGTATGACTCCCAAGGAGGTGTTTTTCAGGAAGAAGCTTGAAGTTGGCCATTTCAGGATATTTGTTTGTCTAACTTACTTTGATGTCCCTTTAGAGAAGAGGACAAAGTTGGAGCCCACAATATAAAATGGCATTTTTGTGGGGTATGATGAGACTTTGAAGGCCTTCTACCTATATCTTCCTTCACAAAGGAGAGTTGTTGTGAGGAGGGAGTTTAGATTTGAGGAGGAGAGGTCCTTTAGGAAGTCTCAAGAGTCATATCAAGGGAATAAACAAGCTTCCAAACCTCAGATGAGCACACCAATACTAGCTTCACATGACATAGGTGTTATAATTTGAATGCCATATGATCTTCAAGCAGAGAATTCTTATTATGTTGAAGCAATTGAATGGAGGATGAACACACAAACTAAGCAAAACAAACCACACAGGAAACAGAAAAGTATTGCTCAGGAATTTACAGTATATTCATCATAATATTATCCGGTGTACAATATATTACAAATAGGTAGAATTCAAATGCATGAGAAGTGAATTCAAATTCTCCAAGTGGATAATACTGTATCTAACTGAATCTCTAACTCAAGGTCTCCCAATCAATATCGGAGTCCATCAAATCAACTCTTCGATGACTATTAACTCCAACAGACAGTAACAACTAGTTAACTCAGTGCAACTGAGTATGGTAGGTGAACAAAAGCGCTCCTGTCCATGCTTTCATGCATTATCCATGCAATCCATGCACTAGCTAACTGATAGTGAGTCATCTGAAGGTAACTAAAGGCTAACTGTGGCTAACTAGTGCTAACTCCAACTAACTAAAGTAGGTTGGTGTCGGGACTCATAGTGGCTCCTAAAATGTAGGGATTGGTCTAGGAGTCGTCCCCACTAATGCATGCACATGCAGTAAGTGGAAGTTAACCTCTAGCATTGTCCCCCACACCTTAATGACTGGTACATGTGGACCCAATTGCACTAGTGGACTCATTTAATTGATTTAAGGTTCCTAAGTTAGGCAATAATTAATCTAATAGACATTTGACCAAGGGAGGATTAATCATCCTAACACCCCCCCTTAATCCTAACTTGGAAAACTGTGGGCCCTGGTAACAAGACCATAGGTCACCCAATTACAATCTAGAAGATAATAAAAAATGTTACTTAGTACAACTGAGGAAACAAGGGAAAACCTCATGGGAACCCCCCCCTAAAAAGTAAGCAGGAAAATAGAAATCTGCAAGCTATCTTTAGAAGAAAGAAGCTTCCTCCTTAGAAAAATAACTTGAGCAAAAACACTGCTGTAAAAAATTGCAGCTCTATGTAGCAGCATGGTCCATCAGTGGACCTCTCAATGTACTTCTTTTTTGATGACTCTGTTTGGCTCTGCTGGATGGTGAAGGTAGGGAATGATCAAAACTATGCTTCTGTAGGTCATGTAGTTGTTCATTCACCATCATCAAGTAGCACTGACCTGGAACTTTTCTGCACCATTCTATGAGAGATAGTGCAGCATGCTCATTCTGATACTGGGACCTAGCTCTTCTTTTGTCTTCTGGAACTCCAGCACCACTTCCAGCTGCATCAAGAAGCTTTTGAGCCCATCTAGGTTTAGGCTTCTGATTTGGAATGGGTAATAGAACTGGATCTAGAATCTCTTGAGATTTAGTCTCAATAACATGATCATGTTGTATGTGATATTCTTCATCTGAATATGAAACTTGTAGCACATCATCATCATGAAAAATAGGAGGAGAAATGGTTATACCTTCCTGTGCTGCTGGAGGAGTATCATGCAGCTGATCTTCTTCGAACTGGACACTTCTTTCAATGAAGCATCTTCTGGTAGCAACCTCCATCAGTTTGTAAGCTTTTGCATCATCTGCATATCCCAGTAGAATGCATTCGCTACTTTGGTCTTGGAAGGCCTTTCTCTTGTCAAGTGGTACCCTGGCCCAAGCTTTGGAACCAAAAACTATTAGGTGAGAGACATTGGGCTTATACCCATGCAGTGCTTCGAATGGAGTCACCCCAACCACTAACTTGTGGGGCACCCTATTTTGCAAATATGAATCACAGTTTACTGCTTCATCCTAAAGAGAAGGAGGTAGATGCTTGCCATGGAGAAGGCATGTTGTCATCTCTTTTAGTGATCTGTTCTTCCTCTCGACCACACCATTTTGCTGTGGTGTGTATGGAACTGAGTGTTCCATTCGAATCCCCTCTGATTCACATAAATTATGGAAATATCTTTTGACATATTCTCCTCCTCCATCGGATCTTATTGAATTCATATTCTTATTGAAGATGTTCTCAACCATAACTTTAAAACTTTTAAAAGTCTCAAAAACTTCTGATTTTAGCTTCATGAAGTAGATCCAGAAGTACCGAGAACAATCATCAATAAAGGTCAAAAAATACCTGCAACCATTAATTGAATTTGTGGGCATAGGTCCGGCTACATCACTGTGTATCAAATCAAGTGTAGAAACACCTCTATGAGCCTTCCCAACATCATACTTCTTTTATGGATGCTTACCTACCAAGCACCCAGCACATACTCCATCAGAAGTTTGGATGGAGGGAAAACCTTCAACCATGTTATCATTGTGGAGCTGCTTCAGATATTTGAAATTGAGATGGCTAAATATCTCATGCCAAATTTTGTTGGTATTGTTAGCATGAGACAGTAAAGATGTAGGAGGAGAAATAGGAAATAAATGTGAAAACTCATAAGCTTTGGTAGAGTGATTTGCAATACCTTTCGCTACAATCTTTCCAGTGGCTTTTTCTATAATCTCAACTGAGTCTGAATCAAATGTGACCCTCTTGGGAGATCATGTATGTGTCATCTGGTAAATAGATAATAGGTTAGCAGCAAGGGAGGGCCCATATAAGACATTTTTCAACTCACCATGCTTTTCTCTGACTGAGCCCCTTCCTTCTGCTGGAATCTGGGAATCATCTCCCATGTGAATATTAGGCCCCTTTGATAGTGAAAGAGTAGAGAATGATTCTTTGGAAGCAACCATGTGGCTGGAGGCTCCAGAATCTATAATGTATGCCGAGGATGGAGAGAGAGTTGATTTCAAAGCATGACACCTTTCGGCATATTCTGTCGGTGCTTCTTCATCAGGCTTCTTTGCTCTTGGAGAAGCAATGTTGTGCTGCTTGAGAAGAGCGGAAATATCATCTAGTTGCTTCCTCATACAATGTTCTTCAAGATGGTATCCCTTTCAACAATACGAACATAACTTATTTTCAAATTTCTTCTTCTTAGAGCCAGATCCCCCTTCGAAAGATTGTTGATTTGATTTAGGTTTCGAATCAGCTGTATTTTGATCCTTCTTCTTTAATTTCCCCTTTTCTTGTGCTTTGGGGGAGTCAACAACCAATAGATCTTGATCTCTGGAAGTCTGGATGACTCCCACTCGAATCAATTTGTCATGTTCTTTGATTAAGGACTCGGAGAATGAATCTAGAGAAGGTAGTTTCCAATCAGGAAAGATTTCCCTCTTGGAATGAAAGATAGAGACATAGACAGAGTACTCAGGATTAGTTTGCTGAGTATTGAAAGGACATTCTTCTCATCCTTCCGCTCTATCCTACACTGTCTGCATTGTAGCACTAGAGACTTGAATTTGGAGAATAACTCCTCAATAGTCTCAAAACTGCTAGGATGTAAAGATACCAACTCATTCTCCAGAATGTGTCCCTGAAGCTCATCTTGTTTGTTAAACAAGCTATCAAGCTTCTCCCAGGCTTCTCTGGGAGTCCTCAATCCTTCCAGATGGAAGAGGAGATCTCTAGAAATATAAGTACATAAGTACCCGAATGCTTCATCACAATGGTTTAGGAACTTGTTCCGCTCAACCGGCTGATGAGGTTCAGCCTCCCATCCATGTATAATCCTATGGTAGCCATGCTTGCACAAGGCCAGCTGCATATCAATCCTCCAATCAAGGTAATTGGAAGTTGTGAGGATCCGTGGCTCAGGAGTTTGAGAACTCATTATTGCTCTGGTAGGGAGACAACAAATACTTCTTTCAAGCTACATAGCACCTGTCAATTTCACTGCAAATAACAATAAAACATATGAATTGTTAGAATCATGCTTTTCCTTTAGACATGAAAATGTTTTCAAGGTCCATCACGCCCTCTCCGCTGCTCTGAATGAATCCAGAGCTAGCAAATTTTCATAGGGGACTTATGTGGAAACCCAACTACTTTTGATGTTCGATGAGGAGAAACAAGCATGAAACCTGCCTGAGAAGGATTTGATACCATGTTAGAATTTGAATTACATATGATATTCAAGCAGAGAATTGCAAAACAAAACAAAAACTAAAGCAAAACAAACCACACAGGAAATGGACAAGTATTGCTCAGGAATTTACAGTATATTCATCATAATATTATCCAGTGTACAATAGATTACAAATAGGTAGAATTCAAATGCATGAGAAGTGAATTCAAATTCTCCAAGTGGATAACACTGTATCTAACTAAATCTCTAACTCAAGGTCTCCCAATCAATATCGGAGTCCATCAAATCAACTCTCCGATGACTAATAACTCCAACATATAGTAACAACTAGTTAACTCAATGCAACTGAGTGTGGTAGGTGAACAAAAGCACTCGTCTCCATGCATGCATGCATTATCCATGCAATCCATGTGCTAGTTAACTGATAGTGAGTCATCTGAAGGTAACTAAAGGCTAGTTGTGGCTAATGAGTTGATCCGTCGGACCTCAACTTGTGTGCATTAAAAGTTTGTGTTAAAAGAATGTGTTCAGTAGGTTAATTAATGGAACAGCATTAACAAAAATTAAATACTAAAAACAGATGGAAAACAAACTGATAAACAGATATAAAGAAGCATAGAATCAGAGAGTCACAAACAGAAGTTGATAACGGAGTTCACCCCCTCCACTCGGCTACATCTCCGGGTCCCTCTCCAATGGGTACCGATCCAATTAATATTTTTTTTAAATGGTACAAAATGGTTCTGGAAACAACTTCAGCAACTGTAAATAGAATGTTGTACAAAGTCTTTAAGACCTTTCTCTGGAAATTACAATCAGCCTTCGTAAGGCAAAGAAAGCCAAAGTATGACAGAGAATGTCGACTTCCACAGTAACAACATCGAAACACTTTACAGCAAACTCTCTGAGCTTCGCATAATAGAGAAACGATGTACTGCGCTTTGAACGAATTGAGTTTCTCCCCCCCTCCAATGGTGGCCAGCATCCTCTATTTAAGCACTTAGAGAGAGGAGCCATAACGGACCACAACTGTTCTCTTCTTTATCAACGTTACAATCACATGCTGAAACTGAACCATGCAGTTTGGCCAAATCGCTGCCCAAGTGTTATGGTACCACGACGTTCCATATTCCCGAAGCGTTGCAACCAACTCCACACACATATGTTGACTCACAACACGTTGCAATGATCGTTACGCACATATGTTGCACCATACCATAGCGTCACACGTAACGTAACCGTTTGGTGTCACCACTAACTTCGCGATGTCGCAGCAAGTGTGATAAGTATGTCGCAGCTAAGTCTGTCACAGGAAGTGATAAGTCTGTCATAGCAAGTGATAAGTCTGTTGCAGCAAAGTCTGTCACAGCAAATTCTGTCACAGCAAGTGATAAGTCTGTCGCAGCAAAGTCTGTCACAGCAGTGTGATATGTCTGTCGTAGTAGGTGCGACGTATGTCGCAGCAGGTGCGACGTATGTTGTAGCAGGTGCGACGTATGTCGCAGCAAGTGCGATATGTCACCACCATGTTTAGCATATGTGTGGAACATACATGTGTTATGTTCTTTGAACCATAGATTAATAACTATTGTACCATATTGGATTAGTGTAAATTAAAGATGAATAATCCTCCAGATCATTCCTCCCCATTGGAGAGCTTTTGGACCACCAAAAGCCTGAATTATTCTGCAAGTAAGTGAGGGTATAGCTCCCTCACTTTTCCAATCTCCATCCATCTTTCTTTTCTAGGATGCATGCCCTTAAGCCCTGTTAGAATATAATCCGTAGGGATTATATATTGTAAATAAATAAATAAAGAATAGGAAGCTGAACAGTTACGTAGGAATATGGATAGGCTGGTCGGAATCTCAACCACCACCTGAAATGTATAAATATATGCATTGGCATTGGAATATAATTGAATCGGGAGTTATACCTAACAAGTGGTATCAGAGCGCTGCCATAACTCCTGCTTGTTGCTCAGTCTGCAGATTGCATGCATTGGTGCATGCGCTGGCTACTCTAACGCTCCGCTTAGCCCCATCCATCCTCTGCGTGATGTGATAATCCGCTCCCTTTGTTGCACTATTGCATTTTTTTGTGAAGGAATACAAAAAACCTAATTTTCTGTGCGTACTCTCATTCTTCTGCTATAGATTAAGAGTCTCTAGAAGTGTAACCCTAATCCCAACGTTTTGAATGTTGTTCCCGCTGCTGCTTCTCACGTCTTCACTGTTGGCCGATTTCGTTTGATATTACTCACGGGTTGATGTTGGCACATTGTCTTTTCGCATTGCTGGTGTGCCCATAACCCAAATCAACCACAGATCCATCAAAGTTCGTGGCATTGACAGGATCTTGGGTGTGTCAAACTGATGGCATATTAGATATGCTTAAAGAATCGCTTGCTATCAAGAGAGTGTGTCAAGCGAACCGAAAATTGTTGGCTGAGATACCCATCTGCGGAGATTTGGCATTAGGAAAATCGAACTGCTGATAGATTTGTGCCTTGTACTCTTGAGAATGATTTAATTTGTTCGCTAGAGGTGTGAAGAAAATCGTTGAACACATGAAGCCATGATTAAATCCTTTTAAGAAGAACCGATCTGCGTGTAGAGATCTATGTAGAAGCATTTCCGCGTGAGAATGGCAAGTTGAGAATAGCAAGTTTAAATCCATATGAGGAGAATTACATCTCTAAGAAGATCATCCAATATTATTGGAGGTCGTGATCGATGATGATCGTTGTGAGATAAGAAATTGAATAAATAAGAGACTGTGTTCACAGCAAGAGAGCCTGTGTGAAGCGAGAGATTGCTGCGTGGAGAGATTGCAGCCTGAGCGTGAAGCCTGTGCGTGAAAGCTGTGCCTTGAAGACTGAGGTGTGACTGCATGAATGCCCTTGGTGTGGCAGAAATCTCCATTAGTACGACTGTGTTGTATGAACTACGACCGCTTTGAAGACTGTTCTCTTAGACTGCTGAAGACTGCGTGACAGTATTCTCAAGGAGCTGTGAAGTATGCAGCTGTGAAGTATTCTCAAGGAGCCGTGACCTGAGACTATTTGCTCTCATACATCTACGTTGGAGATTGTTGTGTATTTGCTGCCTTGAAGACTGCTCCAATACGTGTGACGGTTGAACTGCAAAATTTGTGAAGCTATGAAAACCCTAATTTCTGTGTGAACACGTTGAAGACAGCGTTGGTGTGGCTGCGTTGAAGCCTGAACCCTAACTTCTATTGAGTTTTTTGTGAAGAAATAAATACCTAACTGCTGCTGTGACCGAGTTGACGATTGACATTACCAATTGCATGAAGCTAGTTCATGCCCTCTTTTTGCTAGTGACTGATATATAGTGCTTGCTGCATTGAAGACTGCTGAAGACTGTGTTTTATGCTGAATAATATCACATATTTCTAGTGACTGATATATTTTGTATTAAAGAAGCCTATGTATGACTGATATATTTTGATATATTTTGTATTGACTGATACATTTGCTATAAACTTGCATTGTATTCACCTTGGCAGAGACTGTAGACCTGCAAGGTTATTATTTCTCTTTGTAAATTACACTAACAGTTGTAAAAATGCAATCTATAGCATCTATAGTCGGTGCCACTCTCACTGGCAAAGACACCTATTCAGAATGGTGGAGGAAGATCAAATCTGCCTTCATCTACAATGACCTTTGGGACGGCATTTGTGAAGGCACCACAATAGAGACAGTAGCCGGAAAGACCATAACCAGAGACCCTGAACCTCCAGAATCCGAGAAAGAGAAGGCCATTTGGAGAACAAAAGACAAGAAAGCTTTAGCAGTAATCACTACCACAGTTAGTGAAGAGGTGAGCCAACACATATTGCCTGCAAAATCATGTTTTGAAGCACTAAAAACATTAAAAGAACTGTATGATTCACACTCTGAAATGGAAGTTATTCAACTAATGTTAAAATTATTCAGTATTGAAGTAAAAGACAATGATCCTATGTTAGTTGCCTCTGAAATCAAAGCTATCATGCACAAGATTCAAGCCTCTGGTATGAAACCAGATCTTCCTCTTGCAG
>LPNX010374615.1:433523-456037 GCA_001517045.1 Pseudotsuga menziesii
TCAAAGGAGCAAAGAAACAAGCTTGGTGCTTGAAGCAGAAAATGCATTTTCCTGGGGTACGAAGAATACTCCAAGGCATACCGTCTATATGATGAGGTAAACAAGAAATTTGTTATTTCCAGAGATGTCATTTTTCTTGAAACTAATAAAAATGACCAGTCCATTGAGAGACAGCTTGATCATTTGGAAAGTTATCCTCATCCAAAGACATATTCTGAAAATGAATATGAAATTCCAAACCTTGAAGGGGGGATTCCTATTCTGGATCAACCTTTGGAATTTCCATATGAAGCACCAACTCCCCCACATGTAGAAGTTCCTGCTACTTCACTTGAACAAGAGGTTCAACTGGATGAGGTGATTGAGAGAATTGAAAGACTCTCAATCAATGCTGAAGCACCACCAGCTGATCAACCAGGACCATCACAGAAGATTCCTAAATGGGCCACAAAGACACTTGAAAGTGTCCATCCAGATGAAGTTGGAAAGACAAGAACGAGAAGTTCGAAAAGACATGAAGATGGAGGAGGAGCAGATAATTCAGGTGATGACATGGATGTATCATTTGATTATGAATTTAATTTATCTGCTAACTTTGAACCAACTTCCTTTGAATAAGCTTCTACTCGATCTGAGTGGAAAGAAGCTATGCAAAATGAATATGATGCACTCATGAAGAATGGAACTTGGAAGCTGGTTGACCCTCTAGTTGGAACCAAACCAATTGGCTACAAGTGGGTGTACAAGAAAAAATACAAATCAGATGGCTCACTTGACAAGCACAAAGCGAGGCTTGTAGCAAAAGGCTATGCACAGAAGGGAGGAATTGACTATGAAGAAACATTTTCTCCTACAGCAAAATGGGCTACCATCCGAACCTTACTCTCTTTAGCTGCTCAGAAAGGGTGGAAAGTTCATCAAATGGATGTGAAGATAGCTTTCTTGAATGGAGACTTGAAAGAGAATGTCTTCATGTCTCATCCAGAAGGCTTTGTTGTGAAAGGAAAAGAACAAAAGGTATGGAAGCTTGTCAAATCCTTGTATGGCCTAAAACAAGCACCTCGCGCATGGTATGAAAAGTTAACCGAGCATCTTTTGAAATTAAATTTCGAACATTTTGATCTTGATGATGCAACACTGTTTATAAATAAAGTTGGAAGATCTGTTGTGTATCTTGTGGTGTACGTAGATGATCTTTTGATGACAGGGAACAATGAGAACTATATAGCATCCATAAAGAAAGATTTGAAAAAGATATTTGAAATGACAAATATGGGACATCTCCACTATTACTTAGGAATTGAAGTCACTCAACATCCTAAGTACATATTCCTATCTCAGAAAAAATATGTTGGAGAACTACTAAACAAATTTTGCATGACAGAATGCAATCCTATATCTACTCCAATGGAACAGAAAATGAAGCTCACGTCAAGCGAAGGAAAAGAATTTGAAGATGCGACCAAGTATCGACAACTGATAGGAAGTCTTATCTACCTTACAACAAATAGACCAGATATTTCTTATGTTGTTGGCATACTTTCAAGGTTCATGCATAAACCTTGTGAAGGACACTGGTCAGCTACAAAAAGAGTTCTAAGATACTTGAATGGGACTCAAGACGTTGGACTCAAGTACTCTAAAGTGGATGACTTCAAACTTATTGGGTACTCAGACTCAGATTTTGATGGCGATAAGGAGATAGGAGTATCAACTTCTGGATACACTATGAGTCTTGGATCAGCAGCTGTCTCATGGAGATCACGCAAACAATCAGTTCCAGCAGATTCAACAACAGAAGCAGAATATGTGGCTGTAGCTGAAGCAACGAAAGAAATAGTATGGCTTAGGAAGATACTTGAATATTTGCAAGAAAAACAAGAGAACTTCACTCCATTGTTGGTCAACAATACTTCTGCAATCAAGCTGGCTAATAATCCTAGATTCCATGATCGAACCAAACACATCAACACAAAGTTTCATTTGATTCGACATCATGTAGAGGCCAAGACAGTCCATCTTCGACATTGTTCCACAAATGATCAAATTGCAGACATCTTCACCAAAGCACTTGGACGAGGAAAGTTTGAAAGATTCAGAAACATGCTCGAACTTATGAACACCCGTTCGGATTAAGAGGGGGATTGTTAGAATATAATCCGTAGGGATTATATATTGTAAATAAATAAAGAAAGAATAGGAAGCTGAACAGTTACGTAGGAATATGGATAGGCTGGTCGGAATCTCAACCACCGCCTGAAATGTATAAATATATGCATTGGCATTGGAATATAATTGAATCGGGAGTTATACCTAACAAGCCCCACTCGGAGGTACTCAGCATTCCCCCTTTCTGAAGTCCTTACATTTCTGTCAAGAATAACATCATCCTGCAACTCATTCAGATATTGAGGTGCGATATCATCAACTGAAGGAATCTTCACCTTTCATCCTTTCTTTGGTGATATGCAACCAAACTTGATTTTCAAATTCAAAAGGATCATGGTTTTCATGTCTGGATTTGCAAATTGCCTGGCTCGTCTCCTGCTGTTCTTGCACTATTTGCTGCACTGCTTTCTTTGCATCATGATGTCCAACTCTAACATCCATTAGAGGAAATTTGGGGACTAAAATGGGCTTTATAATTAAACGTGCCAAAATAAGTTTTTGTGAGTTGGAATTCAAGAACCAATAGAATTTCAATAAAATAAGTCAACCATAATGGTTGAATTGACATATTTGTCATTAAAAAAAACTATTTTTTTTGTTCGTATTTTCGACATATCTCATTGTGTTTTTACTCAAATTTCGATCGAAAAATCTCGTTGGATGTGGAATTTGATTCCACATCCAACAAGTACCCACACTGCATACTTTTGATGGACCCCCCTACCCCAAAAACAAGAAATACTTGAAAAAATGTGATGATGATGTCATCATCACATTTTTTCAAGTATTTCTTGTTTTTGGGGTAGCGAGGACCGTCAAAAGTATGCAGTGTGGGTACGCGTTGGATGCGGAATCAAATTCTGCATCCAACGAGCTCTCCCGATCGAAATTTGAGTAAAAACACAGGGAGATATGTCGAAAATACGAACACAAAAAGTAGTTTTTTTCTTTCTTCCTCCAAAATTAATCAATATTATTTTATTATTTTAACTATTATTTTATTATTTTCCTTAGGAGGCCCATTTTAGACCCCAAAATTCCTCTAATGTTTTGTGCCAAAAGAAAAGTCCACATGTGACCTCAACAGATAACAAAAACAAGCCTCAAAAGGAGACTTAATGCACTGCAGGTGCTGCAACTGTTCATCCCAATCCTTAGGATGTTTATCCCAATAAGTATGGATAAATTGAATGACTGTTCTACTAACTACCCATGTTTGCCAAATAATATGTGAACAATACATTGTGCTTCTCTCAAAATTAGTGTCCCTAAGACTCCATAAAACTGACCAAAATTGCCCCAACATTCGGAAGTGTCAAACATGTACAATAGTCATAGGAAGCCCAACATGACCCCCAATATACTGAAAGCACAAACTAATTGGTAGTCTCCCATCAAAGTCCTTTATAACATTTTTAAAAGGACGAGATGAAGTATGAATAGGTGTGTACAATCCCACCAAATTCCTTACATAATCATAAACAGTCTTTTGAATAATCATCAGATTCATGCCAAAATTTGGGAAAGGCATGCTTTGCTATAACTGCACTTCATGTTGTACATCTCTGGTAAGTGATAGTCTTTCAGGTTCCTGTAACAAGGCACCATACTCGGGAAAACTTTTAATTAATTTAATTCCATGTTCCAGATGACCACTTTCCAATGATTCACATTTAACAACCATTAATGCAAACTTCCTACTAGCATTCACTATCATTTTCATTTGACTTGTAGTGACAAATGCTAGATTTGTTTTCATACGATGTGCACGAACAATGTATTCCACACCACCTTTAAAGAGATGATATTTGTTCTGCTCTCTATAAAAGACTGCTTTCCGGTCATACAAATATGGACTCCCAAGCACAATTCCACAAATGTCAAGTGGTACTACATCTAGTTCTACCTCATCTATGAACTTTTCAGTAATTGCAAACTTCAATACACATTTTTTTGTAACTTGCAATCGTGTATCATTAGTAACCCAACCTAGAGGATAGGGTTTTTCATGAGGCATAGTAACTAAATGCAATTTCTGAACCACTTCTTCTGATATCAGATTTGCTTGTGAACCACTATCAAACACTGTATCAATCTTTGTATGATTTGTAATGACACGAATATGAAACAATTCACTTCTTATTTTATCACTTTGCATAGAAGTAGATAGCAGATTTGTACTTGTACTTGCACATGAATTAGAACTTGAACTTGCATCAATGGAAAGATATATACCTTTATCTTTACCTCGGATTCCTATTGCTGTGATCTTAGTCTCATCACCTGAATCAGATCCCAAGTCTTGAATTATTGCTGCAGTAGCTGCTTGATTATCCTTATCTTTGTTTTTATTTCCTCCATACTTCTTTGGCCTTAACTCCGGGTGAAGTTTCCAACACTTAGAAACATCATGCCCTTTCTGATAATGTGAGCATGTGGGTTTTTCACCCTCTTTTGTGATGGTAGTTGTTTTCTTTCCCTTATCTTTGTTGTCAAATTTAGATGACTTCTTCATAAATGAATCATCATCATGCTTACCCCTGGCTTCTAAATGTGTATCTTGAACACATACATCATCCAAATTACTGGGGTTAAACATCAACAAAGTATGTCGCAGATAAGAATGCATGCCACCAATATATTTAAGAAGAGTTTCTTGTGTATCCAATGCAACATTCAATGCAATAGCCCTCTTTCTAAATTCATGAGTATATTCTTGAATGCTTTGTCCTTTAGCTTGTCTAAAAGTTTGCCAGCTCATTATTAATTGCTGGATATGACCTAAAGGATAAAATTGCTTCCTTAATACTTCAATGAATTCATTCCAAACTGAAATAATTTTACCATTCTTTCGAAGATATTGCTGAATCTTGCTCTCCCACCAAGTAAGAGCCATTCAACTCATTCTCAAAGTGGCCAATTGAATCCTGGAAGGGTCATCATTAATGCCTTGCACCCTGCAATATACTTCAAGCTGCTTGATCCAATTGTCTAACTTTTCAGCATCTAAATCTCCATTATAAATTGGTAACTCAAACTTAACATCCAATTTGAAATAAGGCATATTAGAATTTGCATTAGCATTATGTGAATGAGAAGCATGAGAAGAAGAGAAATTTTGAGTAGTATCAAGAGGATCACCATCACCTCCTACTCCTTTACCCTTTTCTTCCTTCTTCACTTCTACATCTTTGGATGAAGATCCTTCTTCTTTATTCTTCCTTTCTGCTTGCTCATCGAGTAGAATTTCCATCATGGTTTTCATGCTCATAAAAGCCTATAAAAACTCTGATTCAGAAATAACAGGTTTTTCCCGTTCTGTATGTCCTTCTTCTTCCCCTCGTGGAGAAGACATGGTTCTTGAGAATGTTCTCCTTGAGCCAATCTCAAGATCTTCTTAAACTAATTCTCCTTCACCACGCTTTAACCTGGATCTGGTAAGCATTCACAAACTTGCACAAGCAGTCAAAGCAGTCAACCAACTCTGATACCATAACATGATCCGTCAAACCTCAACTTGTGTGCATTAAAAGTTTGTGTTAAAAAAATGTGTTCAGCAGGTTAATTAATGGAACATCATTAACAGAAATTAAATACTGAAAACAGATGGAAAACAAACTGATAAATAGATATAAAGAAGCATAGAATCAGAGCGTCACAAACAGAAGTTGATAACGGAGTTCACCCCCTCCACTGGGCTACGTCTCCGGGTCCCTCTCCAATGGGTACCGATCCAATTAATATTTTTTTTAAATGGTACAAAATGGTTCTAGAAACAACTTCAGCAACTGTAAACAGAATGTTGTACAAAGTCTTTAAGACCTTTCTCTGGAAATTACAATCAACCTTTGTAAGGAAAAGAAAGCCAAAGTATGACAGAGAATGTCGACTTCCACAATAATAGCATCGAAACACTTTACAACAAACTCTCCGAGCTTCGCATAACAGAGAAACGATGTACTGCGCTCTGAACGAACTGAGTTTCTCCCCCCCTCCAACGGTGGCCAGCATCCTCTATTTAAGCACTTAGCGAGAGGAGCCATAACGGACCACAGATGTTCTCTTCTTTATCAACGTTGCAATCATATGCTAAAACTGAACCATGCAATTCGGCCAAATCGCTGCCCAAGCGTTATGGTACCACGACGTTCCATATTCCTAAAACGTTGCAACCAACTCCACGCACATATGTTGACTCACAACACGTTGCAATGACTGTTACGCACATATGTTGCACCATACCATAGCGTCACACGTAACATAACCATTTGATGTCACCACTAACTTCGCGATGTCGTAGCAAGTGCGATAAGTATGTTGCAGCTAAGTCTGTCACAGCAAGTGATAAGTCTGTCACAGCAAGTGATAAGTCTATCACAGCAAAGTCTGTCACAGCAAGTGATAAGTTTGTTGCAGTAAAGTCTGTCGCAGCAAGTGATAATTCTGTCACAGCAAAGTCTGTCACAGCAAGTGATAAGTCTGTCGCAGCAAAGTCTGTCACAGTAGTGTGATATGTCTGTCGCAGCAGGTGTGACATATGTCGCATCAAGTGTGATATGTCACCACTATGTTTAGCATATGTGTGGAACATACATGTGTTATGTTCTTTGAACCATAGATTAATAACTATTGTACCATATTGGATCAGTGTAAATTAAAGATGAATAATCCTCAGGATCACTAGTGCTAACTCCAACTAACTGAAGTAGGTTGGTGTCGGGACTCCCAGTAGCTCCTAAAATGTAGGGATTGGTCTAGGAGGCACCCCCATTGATGCATGCACATGCAGTAAGTGGCAGTTAACCTCTAGCATTGTCCCCCACACCTTAATGACTGGTACATGTGGCCCCATTGGGCCATGTGGACCCAATTGCACCAGTGGACTCATTTAATTGATTTAAGGTTCCTAAGTTATGCAATAAGTAATCTAATAGACATTTGACCAAGGGAGGATTAATAATCCTAACAATAGGGTCATAGGTATCTGGGGTGACTGGTGCATAGGTCACAATATCAATAGGTTTAGGGACCCATTCTACAGGTTTACTAGGTACATGGTTGGGTTCTTGATTTACAGGTTCACTACTTCTAGTTTCACATGTTTATGATTCACTTGGTTCATAAGCTATTGGTTCTCTAGTTACTTGTTCATTGGCCATAGGGCCACCAACCCCAGGGATACATATTTTGGAAAATCAATAGAAGTGGATGAGAAGGAGAAATCCCCCCCACCTGAGACTACTCTAGGGAAGAGGAATCCTAAATGGTTCAAGACAACTTGAAGGAAGCTCAAGAGTCAGTGGGGAATCCCACGAGATGGGTCCGGGAGAGTAGAGTTCCAAAGAGATTTTGCAGTTACATGGCTATGGTGACTAAGTCTTCATGAGTCATATCCTTCCACTTTTGAGGGGGATATTTAGTATTAGGTATGGAGATATTCCATGATGTAAGAATACCATTCCATCATGAAGAATGATGTGTGGTAGGTGGTTCCAAGACTGGAGGGGAAGTCAATTGTGACTTCTTGGTGGCTCTACAAGATCAAACATGTTGCAGATGACAACATCAAGAAGTAAAAAGCTTGATTTATGGTGTGGGGGTTCTCACAATTAGAGTGAGTTAACTATGATGATATTTTTGCACCGAATTCTTGTTACTCTTTGATTAGAGCAGTGATATCCATTGCAAGGGAGATGTGTTGGAAGATCCACCAAATGGATGTGAAGACCACGTTTCTGAATGGACTTATATAGGAGGAGGTGTATGTTGAGAAGTGATAGGTATTTGAGATACATGGGAGAGATTCTCATGATATTTGTATGTATTAAAGCAAGCACCGAGAAGAGTGACACAAATCTGAACGTGTACTACATTGTGGTAGGTGATGATCTGCTTATTCTTCTTCTCTATGTTTATGATTTGTTCATTATTGGTACAGAGAGACTCATTAACAATAAATAAATAAATTATTAAAATATAATTTAAAATTTTGTTTAAAAAAGTTATTCACATTATAATTTATTAAGATATAATTTAAAATTTTGTTTAAAAAAATTATACAAATTATAAATAAATGATGATTATGCAATTTAAATTTTATTTTTAAAAAGAAATTATTTAAATTGTGACTATCAAATTGTTATAATTACATAATTTAAATATAATTAAGTTCAAATATAATAAAGATAATGCAAAAATGTAAGTTACACAATCTAAATATAATTAAGATCAAATATAATAAAGATAGAATCTTACATGTCGTAATCATTCAACTTCATTCTGTTAGATCACAGGTTGTCATTCCTATTCTCATACATTTCTATTACAACTGTTAGTAGGCACTATCGACCCAAAATACAAAGATGTGTTATTCCCTAAAGCACGCATGACTCTAACTGAATTCTTACCCATGATCTCTCGAGTTGTCCTTTTCAACCTTTGCATGCCTTCTATTGTGGTTTCTTCCATCGCGGTTGATCTCGTCGCATATTTCCTTTTGTTGTGGACTTCTTCCCTTGCGGCTGCTTCTGTCACCGCTTTCCTTCTCTCGCTACTTCTTCTATATTATCTCTTCCTCCTTCACAGCTTCCTATGTCGTACGACTAGACTCTTCTCATTTCGTGTAGAATTCTAACTGAATTCTACCTATCTTCACCTAGCACCAACAATACCTCATCTACTATCATCACGCATCCTTGTTGAATAACATATCTATAAGATATTTTTATGGAGCTTCTCAAGATAATCAGGAGAGAGGAGGTGTTGAGATGTGATGATTTTGGAAGAGGGAAATATTTTTAAGATGTTGATGGGTTGTGGCCCTTGTTGTAATATAAGGGAAGAATTGTTAGCGTTATGGGGATTGTTATAAGTTGCTCATCTAAAACAAGACTATCATTGGTAGGTTGCAGGGGATTCAAAAGTGGTTATAGATTGGTCCCTTAACAAATGTAACTTATAGGTAAATCTATTGGATTGATGGAATGTCCGGATTAGAATGCTTTAGGAGTCTTTTTCTAAAATATATTTTCAACATATCGATAGAGAGTATAAGATGGAAATTGATCTTTTGTCAAAAAGGCATTGGACAGTCCTGAAGGCATAATTTTCAACGAAGAACAAATTCAAGGCAGAGTGACTTGTCAAAATTCTTTGTTTATTTTTTTATGGTTGTTAGATGGTATTGTTGCTCTTAATATTTATTTGGTCATCTTTTGATGGAAGATTGCATATTGTTAGTGGTTGTTTGTGGTGTCTTTATCTAATAATGTATGGATTAAAGTTGAGCAAAAAGTACTATCATGTTGGCTTTTGTCAAGTGACTTATTTGGTTCTTATAGTCCTCCTCAATTTATTATGCAAAAATTTTTGTTGACTATAGAGTGGTGAAAACAGTGGCCAAAAGTTTTTTTTGTTGAACTATTGAAATATGTATACTTTGATTCTTATGAATATCAAATAACTTCTTTTTTTTTAAGTAAAAATGGAGGTAACTTCTTTTTCAAATCCACTGGTACACAAATCCTCATATTGACCTGAAACAAGTTTATGTTTGCCATCTAAAATCAAGACTTTGCCAAGCATATCCACAAAGGACCTTGAGTTAATAGGAAGAGTAGGATGTTCCAATCGCAAAGGATAATGTGCTTTCCCTCTAGCGACTAGGTTGGAATCAAATCTCCATGATTTCCCATATGCCAAAGAACCCGCAATTTTCCATAGGGAAGGACTTGCCATATTGTTGATTCAATGTGAAACAAAAAAACAAACATATATATCGATATATATAATTTATTAAAATCCACCTACTAATTCGATATATATCATTTATTAAAAGGCACCTCATCCAATTCAATATATATATCATTTATTGAATGCCACCTAACTCGGCATCCAACCGAGAAAATACAAAATTAATTGAATGCTAGCTCATCGCATCAAAATTAATAACATAAAATTGAAAAAAAAAATAAGAATATTATAATCACGTCAATCTTATAAGAAGCTTATGATCACGTCAATCTTTGGATATTTGCTTTTTTTTACAGCAACTATCACTGTGAACCAGAAGGGTTTTTCAACTAGGGTTTCTACTGTTGGAGATGGCGTATCTGGTACTGTAGCAGGTTACGATTGGAAGCCGGATTTACTTTAACAGTACCAAACCCTTCACCCGGTATTACTGTTCTATTTTGTCACCGGCGCGGTATACTTTTTTCAGTTATCACTCTGCCACCTTTCTCGGAGGCTCTCAGAGGTACATCGTTTCTATCTCTCGAACTTTGGGTATCTTTTTTTTCAGCACCATCACCTTTAGTGAAGGAAGTCATTCTCGCTTCCATCATTGTGCACATCACCTTTCATGACTCAGTGACGTCTGTTGTGGGATTCTTGTCTCGCGAACCACCTCGCCATCAGTTTCTCTGGAATTTCAGGCACTTCTCTGACTAGTAGTTTATAATAATCTTTTTCTTTTATGGGTTTCTAGGACAGTATTTGAACATCTTTTTTGGGGGGGGTTTGTCATCCTTTGGATGCGGTTTGCCTCACATGGAGTCTACCCTCTATCTGCAGAGGGTTAGTACCAACCATGTAAAAATAAGTGGGAATTTGGGTGGTTTCTGTCGTTTGGTTTCTTAGAGGCTCTGTCTGGTTTTCTATCCTGGTGGTTGTGTATCTTTTGTTGACTCTGTTAAAACCATAACCGTGTACCCTATTTCTGAAGTTTCTTTTCACCATTTTTTTCCGTCGGGGGTCTTTCTACTTTTATTGTTTCTGGATGTTTGTGACATCTAGACCAGTTACTTCCTCTGATGGAGGTGTGGCAATACTCCCTCCCTGGAAACACTCTTCCTTCCAGTCTCTCTGTAAGACCAAAGCCTTAAAATCCCTTGGCTCTAAGCGGAACTATGTGTTAGGTCGTGATATTTACTTTAGCAAGGTTGAGTCGCTCTGTTGCAGAGCCCTCATAGGCAAGAATTAATACTATTCTCTGACCAAAGATGAGTGGATAGATTGGGTGACTATCCACTAGAAACCCCTTATTGACTATGTACCTACCATTAGTTTGCTTGTCAATAAGTGGCTTGTCTTCGTATTCATCGAGGAAAAGTATTCTATCTACATTCTGAATACTCTCTAGACCATACAAAAGGGCTCCTTTGGTTTTAAGTCACTGGCATATGGGTTTTGAACCTCTCCGGGAAAGGGTCATTAAGTGACATCTCTGGGTCCTTTTGCCTGCCCTACCTTTCCCACTCTGGAACAAAGAGTTCCTTACTGGCTTGGAAAACTCCCTTGGGAGCTTTGTGGCCTTAGAAAAGGATTTCCATCTTATTTTTATAAATGCATGGCTAAAGTCCTCGTTGAATTGGATGTATCTAAGGGTTTATTGGCTGATATTGATATTATCTATGGTGATCATGCCATTATTCAGAGGTTATATTATCTCCATATGCCTTTTAGATGCAACTATTGTCACAACACCGGTCACCTATGAAACTCCTTTTCCCTGCTCCTCCAGGGTGTCCCTGTCCCTCTGGGTTTTGAACAAAGTCCCGCTCTTGCATCTTTATCCCCTGTTGACCCCTCACTTTCTGAAGATCATCCATCACCCTCACTGGTGGAATAATATATATCCTCCTCTCCCAGAGACTATTATGGACTCACAAAAGGTGAACTACTATATATTGAGGATGTGGAGACTTGCTCCTACCTCTCTTGATCTATTACACTAGAGGTCTCTCTCGTTTCTTACCCAACACTAGAGACCTTTACTCCTCATGCCACTAATCATCTACCTCAGCTCACCTCTCCTCAGAGTTCTCTCCAACCCTCGAAATCTGAAGGCCCTCTACCTTACACTCTGGAACACTTTCTCGCTCTCCCCAAATCCATCCCTGCACCTACTTTTCCCCCTCCTTACATTACTCCCGCTATTTGTGTCTCTTCTCCCTCCAGTTCTAGGGGCTTCCATCCCTTCCTAGACCGTTCACTCCTTAAATCCCTCTCTATATTTACTGACAAATATCTAGTCTCCCCCTCTACTCTTCCTTTGAAATCTATCTGTTTCGAGAATGTAACAATTGGAAAGATTGGAAAGACCATTCCTTCTGACCCTAGAGCTTCTGGTCTTTACATTCCCCTCTCTGTTAGGTTGAAGGAAACTACTAGATCATATCGGACTTCACACATTTCCCCACAGGTACTTAGAGCATGTACACCCGATGAGTCTGTTACCTCATGAAAATTATTTCCATGAACATCTGAGGTTTTGGGGGTCTTACCAAACAAAAATTCCTCTGCTCTTTATTTACCTCCTTAAACCCTGACATGATTTTCGTTCAAGAAACTATGTGTAGTTTATCCCAGGCCCTCCTCCTGTTATCCAAGCTCAAACCAGGTTGGGAATTATGTGCGTTAGACTCCTCTGGCCTCTCTGGAGGACTCCTTTCTGGCTGGAACCCTGACTTGATTCGATGCAAAGATTTCACCTCTTATGCTAGTATTCTACTGAAAGCCAGCTTCAAGGGTATTAGTGAAATTTTTTCTATCATAAAGTGTTATGGTCCCTATTCTCATAGACTTGATTTCTAGAACAAGGTTTTGACTGATGGTCTCCTGGCTTTGCCTAATCTCCTCATTGTAGGGGATTTAAATTTTACTCTCTCCTCTTCTGAAGTTTGGGGTCAAAAATCTTGGTCTGATCCTCTATCTTCTTTTTTGTCTCAGCTCTTAACCTGCAATAATTTGATTGACCTTAACCTAAGCTCTCCTAGTCCCACCTGGATAAATGGATGCTCGGGGGAGGAGGGTATAAGAAAAATACTTGACCATTTTTTAGCTTCTGACCAACTTCTTCCAACACTCTCTTGTTATCATACTTGGGAAACGCCTTCTAATGTCTCTGACCACTTTCCTATCTACTTGGAATGGGGCCCTCAACTCTCAGCACATTGCTACCCCTTCAAGTTTAACAAGGCATGGCTCCCGGAGGATGAGTTTTCCCCACTTGTCTGCTCCTCCTGGAATGCTACTTCTCACCTCCATCCTTGTGATCATCTAGAGACCCTTTCCCTAAAGCTCAAAAGGCTTAAAGATCATACTGTCAAATCCTAGGAAATTAATAATAAATGTACTAGGAAATTTTAGATGATGGACATTGACTCTGAGATTATGTCTCTCCTTCAAAAGTCCTCGGGTATCCTCGTTGCTTCTAACTTTTATAGGCTAGATGCTCTCAAAACTAAAAAGGATTGTTATCTGGAACAGGAAGTGTTGACTCTGAAATTTAAAAGAATAGCTTTATGGATCTGTGAAGGTGATGAAAATACAAATTTTTTCCATTCCTTTGCCTCTATAAGGAGGAATTCAAAAACTATTTGGTCTCTTAAAGATTGTCAGGGAAACTTGATTTAAAACGACGCCCCTCTTAAACGGTTGGGTCAACAACATTTTGCAGAACTCTTTAAGGATGATGGAAGTAGAAATATTGCAGATCAACTAAAAGTGATTAGCCTCTTTCCTTCCTATGTTCAGGAGATGGATAAGGAATGCTTCCTCTCTGCTATTACTCTCTCTGAAGTAGAAGTTGTCTTGAATGGTTTAAAAAAAGATAAAAGTCCTGGCCCTTATGGTTGGCCTGTATAATTCTTCCTAGATTTTTTTTATCTGGTGGGTGAAGATTTACTCAATGCTGTTGAACATGCTAGACTTGAGGGTAGAGTCACAAAAGCCATCAACTCTACTTTTCTCACATTGATCCCCAAATGTGAGAATACTCTCACCTTTACTGACTTTCGTTCCATCTCACTCTATAATTTAGTCTATAATCTCATATCTAAAATTGCATCCCTTCGTTTTAGACCACTCTTGGACAAGGCTATTTCAACTCAATAATTTGGTTTTCTCAAGGATAGACAAATTACGGAACCTGTTGGCATTACCCAAGAGATCCTTAACTCTATTAAGACTAAAAATTTGAAGGTGATGATACTTAAACTTGATATTGTTAAAGCCTTTGATAGGGTGAACTGGATTTTCCTGACACTTTTCCTTCTGCATATTGGTATCCCCATGGATGGTGTAAATTGGATCATGGGGTGTGTGTGCTCATCTAAATTTGCAGTCCTGGTAAATAGTACACCTACAAATTTATTTCCTGCTTCACGAGGGATCTGTCAGGGTTGTCCTTTGTCACCTCTCATGTTCATCTTGGTCATTGAAAGCCTCAATCTCATTATCTTGGATGCCCAGAGGAAGGTTCATATAAAAGGGATTCAGATCTCTCCTTGTCTTTCTATCACACACCTTTTTTTTGTTGATGATGTGATTTTATTTAGTCTTGGTATTATGGATGAATGGCACACTTATAAAGATGCCCTAGATCTCTTCTATTCAGCCACTGGTATGACTGTCAGTATTGAGAAGTCCTCCTTCTTATTCAATGATGTAGATGAGGAAACTAGGTTTGGTATTGTGGATGAATGGAACACTTATAAAGAGGCCCTAGATCTCTTCTATTCAGCCACTGGTATGACTGTCAGTATTGAGAAGTCCTCCTTCTTATTCAATGATGTAGATGAGGAAACTAGGTTTTGTATTGTGGATGAATGGAACACTTATAAAGAGGCCCTAGATCTCTTCTATTCAGCCACTGGTATGACTGTCAGTATTGAGAAGTCCTCCTTCTTATTCAATGATGTAGATGAGGAAACTAGGTTTCTCATCTCTGCCCTGCTACCTTTTAAAATAGACCCCATAACTAAAAGCTTCAAGTACTTGGGATACCGTCTCAAGCCCCTGGGGTATTGTTCTACAGACTAGATGTGGCTAGTCTCTGTTTTTGAAAAAGGGATCAACAATTGGACCTTCAAACTCCTTTCTCTTGGTGGTAGAGTAATCCTCATCAGATCTATTCTCACTGGTCTAGTTGTTTACTGGCTTGCATTGGCTCGCATTCCCAACTCAATATTGAACTCTATAAGGAGATGCATCTACTCCTTCCTGTGGGGAAGCTCTGATGGTAAGAAGAAATTACACCTTACTGATTGGAAATCTGTTGCTGCTCCATATGGATATGGAGGATGGAATATTAAATACTTGGATTGGTTTGGGATTTCTCTTAGACTCAAAAATTTTTGGATGTTGTTAAAAGGCAAGGGTATATGGAGTCAGATCATTGCTCATAAATATATTAAAGACAAACCTATAGATGCTTGGATCCGGTCTCAAGACTTTCCTGTTACTGGCACTTCATATATTTGGAACAGTTTTATCAGATCACTGTCATGGATCACTTGCAGACTTGGATGGAAAGTGGGGAATGGGGTGAGTATTAGGTTGGGAATTGATCCCATTACAGGGCTTAATGCCCCCTATCAACTTCCTGATGGCCTCAGAGAATATCTTTGTGATTTTGGTATCACTCAACTTGCACAGGCACAAAACCTCGATCTCAGGACTGACAGTCATGAATACTGGTACACTGCGGTAGATCTACATCTAGGAGGTTTATGGAGCGAACTATGGAATGAATATATAAAATGATTATATCATGGAGGCATAAAGATTAAGAATGTAGAGGGAACTCTCCTCTGGCCACATAATCCAAAGAATGGTATGGTTACAACCAAGATGGCTTATGATCTCATTGTATCTACAAATATGCCTCTTGTTGAGCATAGTTTTTACTCATAGTTGTGGCACTTAAACATTCCTCAGAAAATAAAATGTTTTGTCTAGTTTGGGATTGAAAATAAAATATACACCTGGGATAACCTTGTTAAAAAAGGTTGGAATGGACCCAATAGATGTTCTCTGCAAATGCAATGCTGAATCTGTCAGACATATTTTTGTTGATTCTGCCTTTGCACTCTCGAACATCAGCTTCCTCCACAGGTGTTAAAACCCTAACAATGTACCCTGTTTCTGGAGTTTCGTTTCACCATTTTTTTTTTTCTGTCGGGGGTCTTTCTACTTTTATTGTTTCTCGATGTCTGTGACATCAAGACCAGTTACTTCCTCTGATGGAGGTGTGGCAGTACTCCCTCACCAGAAACACTCTTCCTTCCAGTCTCTCTGTAAGACCAAAGCCTTAAAATCCCTTGACTCTAAGCAGAACTATGTGTTAGGTCGTGACATTTACTTTAGCAAGGTTGAGTCGCTCTGTTGCAGAGCCCTCATAGGTAGGCTAGAATATTGTTCTCTAACCAAGGATGAATGGATAGATTGTGTGACTATCCACTGGAAACCCCTTATTCACTATGTACCTACCATCAGTTTTCTTTCCAATAAATGGTTTGTCTTCGTATTCATCGAGGAAAAGGATTCCATCTGCATTTTCAATACTCTCTCGACCATACAAAAGGGCTCCTTTGGTTTTAAGTCACTGGCATACAAGTTTTGACCCTCTCTAGGAAAGGGTCATTAAGTGACATCTCTGGGTCCTTTTGCCTACCGTACCTTTCCCACTCTGGAACAAAGAGTTCCTTACTGGCCTGGAAAATTCCCTTGGGTGCTTTGTGGCCTTAGAAAAGGATTTCCATCTTATTTTTATAAATGCATGGCTAAAGTCCTCGTTGAATTGGATGTATCTAAGGGTTTATTGGCTGATATTGATATTATCTATGGTGATCATGCCATTAGTCAAAGGTTATATTATATCCATATGCCTTTTAGATGCAACTATTGTCACAACACCGGTCACCTGTGAAACTCCTTCTCCCTGCTCCTCTAGAGTGTCCCTGTCCCTCGAGGTTTTGAACAAAGTCCCACTCCTACATATTTATCCCCTGTTGACCCCTTACTTTTTGAGGATCATCTATCACCCTCATCGGTGGAATAGTATATATCCTCCTCTCCCAGACACTATGATGGACACACAAAAGGTGAACTATTGTATATTGAGGATTTGGAGACTTGCTCCTGCCTCTCTCGACCTATTACACTGGAGGTATCTCCTGTTTCTTACCCAACAGTAGAGACCTTTACTCCTCATGCCACTAATCGTCTACCTCAGTTCACCTCTCCTCATAGTTCTCTCCAACCCTTGAAATATGAAGGCCCTCTACCCTACACTCTGGAACACTTTCTCGCTCTCCCCAAATCCATCCCTGCACCTACTTTTCCCCCTCCTTGTATTACTCCCTCTCTTTTTGTCTCTTCTCCCTCTAGTCCTTGGGGATTCCATGCCTTCCTATACCCTTCATTACTTAAATCCCTCTCTATATTTATTGACAAATCTCCAGTCTCCCCCTCTATTCTTCCTTTGGAATCTATCCGCTTCGAGAATGTGACAATTCGAAATACTGGAAAGACCATTCCTTCTAACTCTAGAGCTTCTGGTCTTTACACTCCCCTCTCTGTTAGGTTGAAGGCAGCTACTAGATCATCTCAGAATTCACACATTTCCCCACAGGCACTTAGAGCATGTACACCCAACGAGTCGGTTAACCCATGAAATTCTTTCCATGAACATATGAGGTTTTGGGGGGCTTACCAAACAAAAATCCCTCTGATCTTTATTTACCTCCTTAAACCCTGACATGATTGTCATTAAAGAAACTATGTGTAGTTTCTCTCGGGCCCTCCTCCTGTTATCCAAGCTCAAACAAGGTTGGGAATTATGTGCGTTAAACTCCTCTGGCCTCTCTGGAGGACTCCTTTCTAGATGGAAACCTCACTTGATCCGATGCAAATTTTTCACCTCATATGCTGGTATTCTACTGAAATCCAGCTTCAAGGGTATTAGTGAAGTTTTTTCTATCATAAACTGTTATGGTCCCTATTCTCACAGACTTGATTTCTAGAACAAGGTTTTGACTGATGGTCTCCTGGATTTGCCTAATCTCCTCATTATAGGGGATTTAAATTTTACTCTCTCCTCTTCTGAAGTTTGGGGTCAAAAAGATCGGTCTGATCCTCTATCTTATTTTTTTTCTCAGCTCTTAACCTGCAATAATTTGATTGACCTCAACCTATGCTCTTTTAGTCCCACCTAGAGAAATGGACGCTCGGGGGAGGAGGGTATAAGAAAAATACTTGACCATTTTTTGGTTTTTGACCAGCTTCTTCCAACACTCTCTTGTTATTGTACTTGGGAAACAACTTCTAATGTCTCTGAGCACTTTCCTATCTACTTGGAATGGGGCCCTCGACTCTCATCACATTGCTATCCCTTCAAGTTTAACAGGGCATGGCTCCCAGAGGATGATTTTTCCCCACTTGTATGCTCTTCGTGGAATGCTACTTCTCACCTACTTCCTTGTGATCATCTAGAGACCCTTTCCCTGAAGCTCAAAAGGCTTAAAGATACTGTCAAATCCTGGGAAATTAATAAGAAACGTACTAGGAAATTTGAGATGCTAGACATTGACTTTGAGATTATGTCTCTCCTTCAAAAGTCCTCGGGTATCCTCACTGCTTCTAACTTTTATAGGTTAGATGCTCTAAAAACTAAAAAGGATTGTTATCTGGAACAGGAAGTGTTGACTCTGAAACTTAAAAGAATAGCTTTATGGATCTGTGAAGGTGATGAAAACACTAAAATTTTCCATTCCTTTGCCTCTATAAGGAGGAATTCAAAAACTATTTGGTCTCTTAAAGATTGTGAGGGAAACCTGATTTAAAACGACGCCCCTCTTAAATGGTTGGGTCAACAACATTTTGCAAGACTCTTTAAGGATAATGGAAGTAGCAATATTGCAGATCAACTAAAAGTGATTAGCCTCTTTCCTTCCTATGTTCAGGAGATGGATAAGGAATGCTTCCTCTCTGTTATTACCCTCTCTGAAGTAGAAGTTGTCTTGAAGCGTTTTAAAAAAGATAAAAGTCCTGGCCCTAATGGTTGGCCTGTAGAATACTTACTAGCTTTTTTTTATCTGGTGGGTGAAGATTTACTCAATACTGTTGAACATGCTAGACTTGAGGGTAGAGTCACAAAAGCCATCAACTCTACTTTTCTCACATTGATCCCCAAATGTGAGAATACTCTCACCTTTGCTGATTTTCATTCCATATCACTCTGTAATTTAGTCTATAAGTTCATATCTAAAATTGCATCCTTTCGTTTTAAACCACTCTTGGACAAGGCTATTTCAGCTCAACAATTTGGTTTTTTCAAGGATAGACAAATTACGGAACATGTTGGCATTACCCAAGAGATCCTTCACTCTATTAAGACTAAAAATTTGAAGGTGATGATACTTAAACTTGATATTGTTAAAGCCTTTGATAGGGTGAACTGGATTTTCCTGAGACTTATCCTTCTGCAGATTGGTATCCCTCTGGATGGTGTAAATTGGATCATGGGGTGTGTGTGCTCATCTAAATTTGCAGTCCTGGTATATGGTACACCTACAAATTTATTTCCTGCTTCACGAGGGATCCGTCAGGGTTGTCCTTTGTCACCTCTCCTGTTCATCTTGGTCATTGAAAGCCTCAGTCTCATTATCTTGGATGCCCAGAGGAAGGGTCGTATTAAAGGGATTCAGATCTCTCCTAGTCTTTCTATCACACACCTTTTTTTTGTTGATAATGTGATTTTATTTAGTCTTGGTATTGTGGATGAATGGCACGCTTATAAAGAGGCCCTAGATCTCTTCTATTCAGCCACTGGTATGACTGTCAGTATTGAGAAGTCCTCCTTCTTATTCAATGATGTAGATGAGAAAACTAGGTTTCTCATCTTTTCCCTGCTACCTTTTAAAATGGACCCCATAGTTAAAATCTTCAAGTACTTGGGATACCATCTCAAGCCCCTAGGGTATCGTTCTGCAGACTAAATGTGGCTAGTCTCTATTTTTGAAAAAAGGATCAACAATTGGACCTTCAAACTCCTTTCTCTTGGTGGTAGAGTAATCCTCATTAGATATGTTCTCACTGGTCTGGTTGTTTACTGGCTTGCATTGGCTCGCATTCCCAACTCAATATTGAACTCTATAAGGAGATGCATCTACTCCTTCTTGTGGGGAAGCTTTGATGGTAAGAAGAAATTACACCTTACTGATTGGCAATCTATTGTTGCTCCATATGAATATGGAGGATGGAATATTAAACACTTGGATTGGTTCGGGACTTCTCTTAGACTCAAAATTTTTTGGAAGTTGTTAAAAGGCAAGGGTATATGGATACAGATCATTGCTCATAAATATCTTAAAGACATACCTGTATATGCTTGGATCCGGTCTCAAGACTTTCCTGTTACTAGCCCTTCATATATTTGGAACGGTTTTATCAGAGCACTGTCATGGATCACTTTCAAACTTGGATGGAAAGTGGGGAATAGGGTGAGTATTAGGTTGGGAATCAATCCCATTGCATGGATTAATGCCCCCTATCACCTTCCTGATGGCCTCAGAGAATATCTTTGTGATTTTGGTATCACTCAAATTGCAGAGGCACAAAACCTCGATCCCAGGACTAACATACATGAATACTGGTACACTACAATAGATCTACATCTGGGAGGTTTATGGAGCGAACTATGGATTGAGTATATAAAAGGATTATATCTTGGAGGCATAAAGATTAAGAATGTAGAGGGAACTCTCCTCTGGCTACATAATCCAAAGAATGGTATGGTTACAACCAAGATGGCTCATGATCTCATTGTATCTACAAATCTGCCTCTTGCTGAGCATAGTTTTTACTCACAGTTGTGGCACTTAAACATTCCTCAAAAAATAAAATGTTTTGTCTAGTTTGGGATCGAAAATAAAATCTATACCTGGGATAACCTTGTTAAAAAAGGTTGGAATGGACCCAACAAATGTTCTCTGCAAATGCAATGTTGAATCTATCAGACATCTTTTTGTTGATTGTGCCTTTGCATGCTTGAACATTAGCTTCCTCCACAGGTATTATAATTGCTCATTGACCTGGACTGATACTATTGTGCTGGAAAATATTGAAAATTGGATCAAAAGAAGTGGTGGTCATCTCTTTCTCCCCTTTTTTTTCATTTGGAACTTGTGGAAGACTCAGAATAGTTATATTTTTTAGGACAAAAAAACCTGAGGGTAATAGACTGGGTCACATTATTATGCAAAATGTTTCTGACTACCCTGTGCCACACAGTTGTAGACTCAAAGTCGGGAAAATAGGCAGTGCTCGTGTCCTCATTTACCCTACATGATACTTTGATGGGGTTGTTGCAAATTATATTGGGGGTGCTTGCATGTTATTATTGATCAGTCAGTCACATCATTTATATATCAAGATGGGTTGTGGTAAAAGTACCAACACAAGAGATGAGCTTATGGCCCTTTGGGCACTTTTGTATTTCTCCAAAGAAATTGGGCTCCCTATGATGCATATATTTGGAGACTCATATGCCATTATACACTAGGAAAAATGCATCTCTTCTCTCACTAGTCTAGACTTGGTGGCTTGGTGTGAGAACATCAAAGAGCTTACAACACTCTTCACTACTATTAATTATCAACACGTCTACAGAGAATATAATGAGAAGACATATTTCTTATCCAAGGAATTGCTCAATTTGCCAATTGGCCTACTAATATTCACTGAATACTATGAAGGTATAGTCATTGGGATGCTTCTATTCAACTATTTTGATGTTCCTTTTGGCCTACTCTTATAGTTTCATTGAGTAAGGAAGATATTTTCCTATATGGTGTATCTTTTAGATAAATGCTAAACTTCACCTCTGTGTGATCATCCTTAGTCACTTCCCCGAGCCCTTCCTTGGATAAAATCTATGGGTTCTCTGTATCTTCCCTTGGGACATCGTTTTTTGGATAGTCAACCCACTTTTGGTGTGGATGTTGTGAAGAGTGACTCGATTGTATTTGGACTGTTATGGTCATTTGGACTTTGCTTGTGTTTGATACCATTATCATACTGACGTAACTTGTAACCTTTGATTCTCATGGAATATCAAGAAACTTTTTTTCTTCTTCTTGAAATCACGTCAATCTTAATACTTTTCTTGATTGTCTTTTATTTTCTTGCTTTAATTTAAAATAATCATTTTTTTTCTTTCCTTTTTCGATTAAATTCCTTTATTCTAACATTACATTAATATTAAATTGAATTACAATTGATAACGTTTTTTTCATTTCATTTTTTTAACTGTTAATTTTCATTTTCATTTTATCTTAATATTATCTTAACAAAAAATTATTAAAATTTTGTTTAAAAAAATATACAAATTGATGATTGTACAATTTAAAATTGATTTAAAAAATAATAATAATTTGAATTGACTATCAAATTGTTGTAATTACACAATCTAAATATAATTAAGATAAAATATAATAAAGATAATGGAAAAAATTAATTCTATTTATATATTTAAAATGTAATTTAATTCATAAAAAAAT
>LPNX010374615.1:456110-527464 GCA_001517045.1 Pseudotsuga menziesii
TTAAGTTATAGTTATCCAATTGTTTAATTATAGTTAAAAGTGATATATTTTTGAAGAATATTCAATAGCTTGGTTGAATATTGTAAGTTATTAAAAAATGTTTCATGGCCAAATTTTCAAGTGGCAAAAAGTTAACGTCGAATGATTGTAAACAATAAATTTACGTGTGGATTTCTGCTTGCATGCACTGTCTCATGGTATAATTTTAGCAACTTTAATTCAAAATTGTTGCACGAGGAAGTGTCATGTGCCATGGTTGGCATAGTTCAAGACCATAAATAAAGAAAAGATGTACACTCAATTCAGAGTTAGGAGTATGACAAGTGGAAAATGGACATATGAAAGAGGTAAACCACAAATTAGGGTCTTACAACCTAGGGTTTAGTTACTTTTGGATTTATGATTTTATGAGAGTGAATTTATGATAAGCTATTAGTTAGTAATATATTGGAACAAACTAGGGTTTTAAACCTTCAATCATTTTATGAAAGTGAATTTATGAGAAGTTATTTGTTAGTATTATATTGGAATAAACTAGTGCCTTACAAACTAGGGTTATGCAATGAATCGTGGGGATGTTTGGAGTATTACTTGTTTTCCACTAGGTAGTATATTTAGGGATTCAAGTATGATAGTTGTACTGCTGTAATAAATGTTCAAAATCAGATTTCAAACAACAACAAAAACATGACTTATCATTTGATGAAATGTGTAGCATAATTTATTAGACTTCCTTTTAGTTTGTGAAAATGTCATAGGCTTACATTGATGATATATGTAGCATGTTTTACATGACAAAGGTTGTTCAAACATATTTTGACTTATTTTGTTAACTTTTGTTTTTTCCTTGCAACCATTAATGGGTATGATCCCTTGGAATTGACAAAAACAACAATTTTAAATTAGATATCCAATTAGTGTGCATGTAATGAGTTCATTAAACCGTTGAAAGATAAAATTAGTTTGTTCCATTAAGATAATGCTTTCATAACACAATGGTGGCATGTTACTTAATCAATGCAATAAATGTAATAGAAGAAATATCGCTTAAAATATAATATGCAATGAGTGACTTTAAATGTAATTATATAAATTTTAGTAGCATAATTTATCAATTTGTAGAAGAAATAAATCATCACAAGAACAAGTGGAAACTCAAGAGAAAATATGCAATAAATTGTATCATGCATTGATAGCCAATTGTTTATAATGCAAAATATGACAAAGTAGTCATCCCTTATTGTCCTGTCAATGTACATGTATCCCTAAGTACAACGATGTTCATGTATCCTAAAGTATTTATATCCAATAGGACACAAAAAATCAATCTTTCACTTGTTCTTCCCCAAATTTCCTTTATCAACCATCTCCCTAGGATTGCTCTACATCTCGGGAGTCTGCAAATCAAAGATGAATTTTTTATTAGATAACTACAGTAATACCCTACCACTAAGAAACTTAAAAAACTGAATTATGGCCAAATTATTTATGGCAAACACTCACCCAAAACTAGTCTGGATATCGATGTCTGCAGTCTACTCATGGAAGTCCTCTCTATAATTGTAATATGAAAATAAATGATCATATCTCATTTAATTCAACAATTATAAACATGTGTATGTAACTTGAATAAAAATACTTGGTCATCAATGAGCATCTCACCATAGGAGGAGACCCGGTCACAACCATGGATTGACCGGAGGAGTTAGGCACTACTGCTGCTAATGGCTACAATAACCAAATACTAAAATAGTTAGACATGCATGAATGAACAATACAGTTATATGATTATACTATGTACAAATGTTGAAATAGTTACCTCTGTATGACTTGTTGCTAATGCAGATGCAACACTAAATCTAACATCAATGGCCCTTGTTAGGTTAGGTGTATATGGATCTCCCCTACATCTGATATAGAGGACATGCACACCATTTTTAGGAGTCGATCCTCTCGTATACACACTACTCTTCTGCACATTTGGATTACGAGGAGAGGCAACTATGGATTGTTCTCTAAATATAGAAGGTGATGGATACAATCACCAACTGCCGACGTAGTTAGAAATGCATTAATCAATGAAATAACATGTATTAACAAACTTACAATGTTGAAATACTTACTGATACAGGGTATGTTTCTAACAAATATGTGGCATGTTCTATCATATACTCATGCATTGTGGATTGTGTAGTGCTTATCTCCCCACTGAGGGGCAGATCAATAGAAGAAATGATTAAGTCATGTGGGGGTTCTACAACCTACAATTTAGAAAATCGTAAATATTAGACCGTGTAGCATTAATTAACTAACATGTATTAAAAATTGACATGTTGAAATAGTTACCTCAGTGTGAGCTATTGTTGTCGAAGGTATGCCAACAACTCGTACATCGGAGGGTTCTAATACACGATCCTTTGGATTAGCCTGGGCATCGCCAATGTAAAATTCTTGCCCCACATCCTCTACTTGTAGCAACTGCAAGTTTTAAAACATTAAAAATATTACCTGAGAAAAATACCCAGTAAATCCATCATCTTTCTGGACAAGACCAAAGCAGGGATGCCTGCACGTTGTGCATGGGTGGGGCTCTTGGATGGGCTCATAATATACGGGTCTAGTCCCACTACTATATTCTCCTCGACCACTGGAAAGTGGTGGCTCTACCCCAATGGGAGGTGGTGGAATTGGCCCACTAATAAATGGTGGCTCTGATGGCCCTGCCTAGTACGTACCTTGAAGATAAGTACTATGGAGAACAAATTCATGTGCCAACTATAGGAATGAATCCTACACGTGTGGGACCAATTTATGTGCAGGCATCACATCTGACCTAGGTAGCTGCCTGTGAGGTGCAAGTACTAGGTGATTGGGATGAATGTGCCTCACATTGGGATTTTGTTGAGGCATCCCCATACCAACGCCTTGGTACTCCAACATATCAAAATAGTTTTTCTTTTTTTGTTAATAAGAAGGAACACACTATATATATTTTTTTTAAATAAAACATTGTATTACTTTACAGAGACAAAATTACATAGCAAATAACATCCATAACAGTTAGAGGGCCGGAGTGTCCGCGACACCATCCAGTACCAGACCTGCTCTTTCTTTCCAAAAAAATACAGTCTTCCCAGGCCTTCCATCTACCCCCATTACATATTTTCCTATCAAAATTACATGAGTTCCCTTCCCACAACATTACAGAGACGCTACAAAGCCTAGTGTGTTCTAGAGTCACCATAAACTGTATGTTCATCAAAATTTCTGCTACTGGTATGCAGAAAATAGCTTCTAAATAAACCCGAGCTAGCATAACAAAAGACCCAAACAAAGAGAGGAGAAATCAGACCCGGTCTGAAGGGGTGACACCTAAGCAGGGTGGAACTGTAGGGGTCAGAGCCACAAAAGCATTCTGGGGGCCAACTTTGTTCTGAATTCCTGCCTGTGCTTCCCCGCGCTCTTTTCTGCTTTGACTATCCTTCGCCCATGACCGGGCGCACTCCATCGCTATTCGATCAGCAGGGTGGAAAGGGCAGCCCAACTTGGCTGTGATTACATCAATATTCTGGTGTATGATGTGACACTCGATGTTATGTTCCTTCTAGAACTGCACTGGTTCCTCATCCCCTTCACCCTTAGCTTCTCTCGCCACCGAGGAATGACCCACCAAACGCATGGTCACCCTGTCAATCATCAGCAAACAATCATAAGCAGAGGCTCTTCCTGTCATGGTTCCGGGGTCAAGGACCCAGTCCGCTACTTCCTCATACAGGCATTCTTTCAGCATGAGCTTCACCTCTTCCCAAAGCTGTCCAACCACCTTCTTGACCTCCAAATGAATTCCGAGCGAAACATGTTCCTTTAAATGCTTTTCCTCCTCCTGAGCTTGAAGCTGATCCATGGTTGCTTGACGAGTCCGCCTCAGGATACCCTTCCCCTTGTGGTCAGGGTGAGCGAAAGCTTCCCTAGAGCCCGACTCCCTTTTAAACGAACGCTTGGGAGCCATAAGACAGGGGATAGGAATGCAAAAGAGAAGCAGGGGGCAAAGCCGACACACACCTTCAATAACAGACACTAAGGGGCACACTAGAGAGAATGTGTGGTTCTAGAGCCTTAAAACTATGCAATGTCGGGCGGTGATGGCTGGCAAATGCTTCACTACATAAGAAGAGGAGGGATGTGTGGGAGCCTTCCCATCCCGGTCCTTTGCTCACGTCAGGTTGATCATGAAAGTGAGATCCTTTGTACCTGCACTTGCTGCGTCCCTCCTATGGAAATTATGTGCCCAATCCTATTAAAAATCTCATCTCATTTCACCCATCTTATCATTCTCTGCAGCATTAACCATAATGATGGCGAAGGACAACCACCATCTGCTCCGATCATTTAACCCACATCTCCCGCAAAGAATTTAGGATGGTCTAGTTTGGGCGTGCCCGCGCCTCCTGTCCCCATCTGTCCTATCACCATTTGGACAAGCCACTTGTGCCCTACTGTTCACGTCCCTTGAAGCCACTTGTCCGCAATGTTGGTCCCATTCATCCACCCCAAATGCCTCCAGTCTATCGCATCGAAATCCCGGTTCACCTTCCACGCCAACATTTTCCAGCAAGTCAGCTGCTTTGTTGGCCTCCCGTCTGACATGGCTAAACGAAACCATTGTATGGGTAAGGAGGAGGGTGCGGAGGTGGTCCAACCTTCTGGAAAGGCTCCAACTAAAGGATACCTTTTAGAAGGCTTGTCCATTCACCATTCATTTGGCCATCTGGATAAGTATGCTCGAGTCTCCCTCGATGATCGTAGGGAAGCAGCCACCTCTGATCAAAATTTCGAAGCCACGAATCAATCCCTCTAATTTGGATGAGTTATTAGTTTCCAAACCAATTCCTCCCAGAAAAACAATCAAAATGCTTCCACCATGGTCACGACATAGAACACTAAAGCCTACAGGTCCAGGATTTCCCCTAGAGGCTCCGTTAAAGTTCAGCTTGAAAACCTGAGGGGGAGGGGCGGACCAGAAGTTCGGGTTGGATGGCTGGCATATCTTGTCTTGCCTTCACAGGTCATCCATCAGATGGCTGTCGAGACCCCAATTTGCAGGAATCTGAGCTTCTTCTTGAGGGATTACCCTGTCCTGATCATGCCATTGCATGCTCCAGATGGAAGACAGTAGGTTGTCCTTCACTATATTCCACACTGCTTCTGAGTCTCTACGTTGATCCCTGAAGATCCTAGCGTTCTGTTCCTTCCACAGACACCATATGGCCATACCTGGGAAGGCATCCCACATAGATTTGATAATAGGGTTCTTAAATGCTTTTGGGTGCCACTCTTTCAGGGTTTGGGCTAGTTGGCCACGCCTCCTATCACTTTTTCTGAATCCCATCACCCCTTTATCCCAAATGGACGTTGCCAATGTGCACTTATCCATGAGGTGACCCATGGATTCCTCCTCTTGATAGCATAGGGAGAATTGAGAAGGTCCCTGTACCCCACGCCATCTTAGGTTTTCGCTGGTCAGGATCCTTCCTTTGACAACCAACCACATGAAAAGAGCTACCTTGGGCCAAAGATTCGTGGTCCATATCTTCTTCCAGATTTCATCATCCTCCCCATGGTTACCCAGTCTGATATTATAGGCTTCCTTAATGCTAAAGGAGCCTCGATTTGTATATCCCCATCTTAATATGTCTGGGCCTTCCTTAACCTTGATGAAACGTTTAATCATTTCTTCCTGAAAAGCCTCCCAATCATCCTCACTTGTGAGTTCAGCTTTTTCCTGAAAATCCCATTGTCTTTGACCTTCTGGATTTCTGATCGTCCAAGATTGGTTCACCTAGACCTTTCCCTCCTCAATGGCCTTCTCCTTGATATGAAGCAAGCGTGGGTCTCTCCCAAGGATGGGAAGCTAATTCCATGAGTCATCCCAGAATTTGGCACTGCTACCATCCGTGATCTCCCAGAAACTTTGGTCTTGAACAATATTCCTGCCATTTAGCGCTTTCATCCATATGGGGGACCCGTTCAGAGTCTTGTTGAATCTAATCAATTGTTGAATGGGTCGATCATGAGCATATTTAATGTGCCAAACCTTGGCCCAGGGCTCAGATGAATTATTTACCCATTTCCACTATACTTTTGCTCCGTGGATCTCAGACATGACTTCAGGATCTCTGAGGACCAGTCCGCCCTGCTCCTTTGGTCGACAGATATCCTCGCAGCCGATCAGGGAAAATTTAGCTTTCACCTCTCTTCCACTCCACAAAACGTTTTGTTGTAGACTTCATATTTCCTTCAGGATAGACTTAGGAGCAGAGAGAATCGAGAATAGGTATATAGGCATAGCCTTCATGATGGTTTTAACTAGGATTAACCTGTTGGGGAAGCTTAAGGGTCGAAGAAACCAGCTTGAAATTTTTTGCTTCATTCTATCTAGGAGTTCCTGCCAGGATGATTTCTGTAGCCTCCCCACCCTAAGGGGAATTCCTAGGTACTTAGACGGGAAGGATCCTTTCGAGAAACCCAGGATTCGTAAGGCATTGATTCTACATAGTTGGGGCGGTGTTCACAAAAAATACCTGAGACTTGTTCGGATTGACATCCAAGCCTAAGGCCTTAGCAAAGATGTTCAGTTTATTTTTGAAGCTTTGTGCTTCTTGGACTAAAGGGTGCCCCATGAGCATAGTATTGTCTACGAATTGCTAGTGAGTCTAAGGTGTCATTCCATCATGGACTTTTATCCCTCTGATTTCTCCTCGCTCTGCCTGGGACATGATAAGGTGACTCAAGCCTTCAGCCATAAGGATAAAGAGGAAAGGGGACAGAGGATCGCCTTGTCTGATACCGCAAGTAGGTTGGAAAGTACTAGTTGGTGACCTGTTAAGGAGAATGTTGAAGAAGGGTGTTGTGACTAAGTCCATGACCCATTCCACCCATCCTTGGAAAAATCCATAGACCTCCAACATTTTCTCCATAAACTGCCAATTTAATTTATCATAAGCCTTAGCTATATCAAGCTTGATCATCATACCTAGTTGCCTCGTGATGTTGAGCAAGTGAAGCACCTCATGAACAAGAATGACCCCATCTAAAATCTGTCTTCCTTCCACAAAACCTGACTGCTCAGGGCTGATAAGCTTGGGAAGGAGAGGTTTGAGACGATTAGCAATTACCTTGGAGATGATTTTGTAGATAACATTGCATAAAGCTATCGGTTGAAATTTGTTCGGACTGTCCACCCCTGTCTTCTTGGGGATTAAGGATAGGAAGGTTGCATTAAAGGCTTTGAGGACTCCCTCTTGTTTCTATATTTTTCCATAATGTCAAGGACTTCCTCCTTGATGAGATCCCAGAAGTAATGGAAGAATTTGGATGTGAATCCATCCAAGCATGGGGCTTTCCCTATAGCCATTTGATTGACTACTTTGTCTACCTCCTGCATCACCACTGGCTTGGCCAGATCCAAATCCTAGTACATCCCAATCCCAGTACTCACCTGGAAGTGAGAAGAGGCTGATCAAGACTGGGGCCACCGTCATGTCTTTCGTTTCTGGTTTAAAACGTTCCTTCCATGGACGAAGGTATAACCCAGCTGAGAAGAAGAAATACGGGCCTCCCTCCATGACTCTATCTCTGTCTTCCTGGTTGAAAAAGATAATGGTGAAGAAACCCTTTGATCCCAGATGCAGGTCATAATTCCCTTTGGGGTTCCACACACTGTTTATCCATTTAACCAGATCTTTCTCCTTTGGCCAGATCCCTACAAATTTCCCAATTAGGGTCTTTTCTTTCCATAGTTCGATCTTACCTCTAACCGCCTCAGATCTGATTTGAATCACTGGGATGGTGGTGGTCTTCGGAAAACAGTCCCCCAGTCCTACCTTCTTTCCTGACCTCGTTCCTGCGTGCCTCCCGATCTCGTCTCCCTCCTCATCCAGCTTCTCCCTTCCTGGTTCCAGATATCTTCCCCCTGAGCTGGGGTCTTCATGCCCCATTGAAGCCATGGTCCTCCACAGGAGGCCTTGAGCCGGCTCCTGCGTGTAGCCCAACGCGGCCTAACTACCCGTCGATCAACCTTGCAAAGAAAAACCCTAAAAATCATCTTAGCCACCTGTTTCAACTCAACATTATCATAAATACTAGTTCAGAAGGAACACACTATATTACTTATAGTACGTAAAATATATTACATTCAAGCCCGACCACCTAGAGGATCCATGCTTAACCGTGTTTCTCTCTAAAGGATTCGATCGAGCATCTCCCCTACTTCCCAAATCAGTGAAATTCCCATTTAATAGGTCTACAGAGCCCTCCCACAGACTTACATTTTTCAAAAAATGAACATTTCTTTGACAAATGGCATGACAACCCCCTTTCCCATGTCCACATAGAGACTGAACCTGGTTGAAAAAAAATCCCTCCTTAACCCCTTCCTAACCGAAAAGATGATAATAAAAATAAACAAACGATATATTTTTTGACATATTCATAATCAAACTGAAAACAGGTATAATCCTAGTCGTCTGAGCCAATTCTTCAATAAATGGAGACGAAGAGCAAGCAGCTAGCCCAAAAATTTCCTGAGCCCCCAACATTCCTTACTAAGGAGGAGGAACATGTGAAGGGGGATATTGGGATTCCTTAGCTTACTCCCCAGGGTGGTCCAAAACATCTCCAACAATCATGTCGAGCAGGAGAAATTCTGTAGCACTTTCTTGCTGCCCCTGACGGATTAGAGTCATGGCTTCCCTGATACCATGCGCCATTTGCGCCTTTGCCTGGATGTCGCATGCGAGGAGAGTATGAACCTCCTAGAAAAGGTTAGCCTCCAAGGGCCTTCCTTGGTGGTTCTCATACTCTTTGAGCAATTCAATTTCTTTGGCTGCAATCTGTGCTTCAACCACATCTGGGGTCTCAGCCATGTATTGCTCCCCCCAATAAAACACTAAAGGTACCAGGTTTTCATCAGCATTTGGGGCATTAGAAAAGGAATTAGCAGAGGGTATATTTCCCCCCTCAATTATGATGCCCTCCCCTTGACGCTGCCTTACTCTCCATTGAGGGGCCATAATCTCACAGGGCATGTACATTCGAGTATCTTACAAAATTTTACACTCAAGGTGAAGATCGAACAGAATGAACTAGCCTTCATCCTTGGGAGTATTTATAAATCTTCCACTCCTCTACGTGATGTATCTTTCCATCGTCCAATCTGGTTGGGTTTTCCATTTTGAACAAACCAGATCATCGTCCTTACATTCCCTGAGCCCATTACTCCCCTCCAGAACCACCTGGCCTTCCTTCTCGTGCGAAAAATCATCATCACTTCCCCCAATTGAAGGCCTCTATATATGATCTTATTTGCAGTTAACAGTTTAGAAGAAAATTATTGAAATAAACCCACCGGTTTTCCTGAAGGGGCAAGCCCCACACCCAACTCCGTACTCAATTGTTGAAACAAGAGGCATCACTATTTATTACGACCCACCCCCGGATCTGTCAAAATCCCGAAATTTCCGAAAAATTTAAAATTTTGAAAATACAGATAATCTTCATTAATGCAGTCAACTAATTGTTTTAAATTAGTTATATGTTAATGATTTTATAATCTGAATTATCTACTTGATTATGTTTATCTTATAGAATAATTCTTTTTTAGTTTAATGACTTGTTTTTCTTTGCGACCACAAGGTGGAACTGTCTTGGTATTCTGGGCTTACTTAGCTTTTCAGCTAACGCAAAAATTTTACCTGCTCTTACATATTTACAGGTAAGAAAGATCTGGTGCTGCTTGTCACTAATCATTACGCATACAGATATATGTTCGTTGCAAAAATAATAGCTCAGTAAAAGAATATAAATGCTATTCAATTTCAAATGCTTTTATGAGGTAAAACCTTTAAATCATTATTCTTTTTAAAGACGCCCTAGAAACGAGATTCAGTCCTACCGGTATTGGTGACAGTTGCTTTCTCTCTCTAGTTGTAATTTATAGTTTTTATTACGTATTAAACTCTTCGATGTTTATCAATGTTTACCATAGTCATTGTGTGTGTAAACGCCTTAAATCTTTCTTTCCACATAGACTAAAGATGGCAGGGTTATTACGTTAAGGGTCTATCTTAAATTATGAACATAAATCCTCAATGTCATAATAAATTTTGGTTACTCCTTGCGATGAGAAAGTAATGTGCAATAGTTAATAAATTTCCATACTATTAATCCATCTTCCAAAGCTTGAAGTTTCTAAAGGAATTATATCCTCATTACAAGCTACTTTCAATTAGACTGTAATAGAGTTGATGAATTAAGTTCCTCTGCACATAATTTAGTTGGAAAATATTATCCAATTAATGTTAATAAATCATTAAAATTCCAATGTCAGCCCCTCAATTATTTTAAGACTTAGCATGCTCAAATGCAAACCTTACTATTTTAATAATTAAATATTCAAAGGCAAAAGAGACTAACACTAGTAGGAAGGATATTTACCATAAATTGATTTTATGAATTTCTTTTATAAACATCAACTAGCATAACTTAGGATAGAGTTATAGTTGTTTTAATGAATGAAAGCCATGTTTGTATAAACAAAGGGGTCATATAATAGATTGCACCCATGAAGAGTCTATGGTTTAACCTTGAGTTAAAGTTTTATAATCTGTTATTATATGCATCCCTTGCTTGTATAATGTGCTAGGTCGCATAATATTTATACCCTTGCTATGTTATAATCGTTTGATTAAACAAATAATTGCTTACAAGAAGAGTATTTGCCATAAATTAATTTTATAAATTTCTTTTATAATATTAAAATGGCATAACCTTGGATAGCTTAATCGTTTGAGTGAATGGATAACATGTTGTATAAGTGATGGGTCGTAGTATTGACTACACCCTTGATAAGTTTAATACCTAGCAATAATACTATTGTCCTGTTGTTTATATTTCAGCGTGCAAGCTAGGTTGACTTCGGAGTATCGAACCTTATCGAAACTTCGAATCTCCAAGTGATTGGAATGATAATTCGTTTGCTGATTGCACGCAGAGACTATAGGGATTTACCCACTGCATGCAAATAATTTGTGTGTGAATGTGGCAACATCATAGCCAAGTGTTGTGTGGTTAAAAGACTCTCTCGAACCCTAAACTGGTCATTTATTCCGTTGTTTTTGGCCTCCGGCCGCTCTGCTACTAAGTTTGTTTGACCGCATCATTGCTCTGCAAGTCCTCACTGGTAGTCTCCCGGTTTGCTTCCTTGTTTTCTGCAAGTTGTGGGCTCACCCTGCACGTTCGAGAGAGAAGAATTGTAAACAAAGTTGTTGTTGTTTGGGCTGGGTTATTTGTTCCTCTGGGGTTTCTCCTTCGTGGCTATCTCATTTCAAAGTTTGACAGACTGTAAGTCTCTTCCTTCTTTGGCCCGGTTGTGAGAGTCCTAGCTATACAACTGGAGATTTGTTTGGTCTTAGGGTTTCATAGCAGAGTGGGTTTTGAGGTTGGAAAAGTTGAGGCCTAAGAATTCATACTTGCTTGGCTTGTTGCTCCATCTCTCGGCCTTCGCTGGTCATTGCTGCGTGGGTAAACTCCATTTTTCCTGTGACAGATGAAGGATTTGTTCCTTCTTGCGTTGGTTGCAGCATTACTGTTTGTGGGTGGTTACAATTCAGTGAAGTTTTGAGGTAAGAACTGGTATTATCATCTTCGTTATTTCTGCATTTCTATTTTGTTACAGGTCTACTTAAATAAAGCAAGGCATTGAAAATATCTATTTGATGTTCATAGGTATCGACTTGTCCTACCGCATGGTTGGTGCGAGGTTGTGACGACTGCTTACTCACGGGTAAGCCTTGGATATCCCATGGCAGTTCGTTCTTGTTCAGTCCCTTATGGAACATTTGATGGTTGGTCGTCGTGGCCTGCAAAACCCTCATGGTTTTGGTTTACCTGGGTTACTTGGTTCGCTATTTTTCGTTGATGTTAAAACCCTTGCTTTATGCGGGGTTTCCGGCTTAGGCCATGACCTGTAAATTTTGATTTTTGTTCTAGTTTTTATGTATGAACTGTAAAAATGAGGGAAGGCTGAAAAAGCCATACTCTGTTTATTTTTAGAAGCCGAGAGGCATTTAGAAAGGAGCTTAAACTCTTTGGTTTTATACCTCTGTTGTAAATTTTGATATACTAGGGTTTCACCCTAACTTGGCGATATGAAGATGTATTTACTGTTTCTTTAAATTATCTTTGGTTTACAAAGTATTACTGTAATTTATTTTGTTATTACTTATATGGTGTTATGGGTGGTTGAGTGATCCGGCGGATTATTCCTTTTTAAAGATCCAATATGGTACATGGTTCATAGAAACGGCAGACAGCCAAACGATTAGTCTGTCCGCAAAACAAATCGGAGGACGGAAGACATTCCCTTCCGCAACGACGGATGGCCAAACGATTAGTCTGTCCACAAAACAAATTGGAGGTCGGAAGACATTCTCTTCCGCAACGTCGGAGCTTACAAGCTTTTCTCTTCCGCAATGACAGAAACTTAAAAACGTTCGGAAGCCGGAGTGATAAAAGAGACGCAACGGCGAAGATAGAAAGGATCAGAAGTCGGAATGGAATGGCACCCGCAACGGCGGAAGTATAAAGGCTTCTGGCAGCCGCAACGACGGGAGCCCAAAACTTAAAAGATCGGCAAAATAACTCGACGGATTTGAAAAAAGAAGTGGTTCCCCATCCACAATTGCGGAAGCCAAAATACCTAAAGCCTCCGACTCGAAAACCAGTCGACAGCCGATTGAGACAGTCGGAGCCCGTTGCTTATCTTCTTCCGCAACGGCGAAGCCCAGATAACAAAAACTTCCGACTCAAAAACTGCAATATGCATGGCGCGGTGACATTTCCAAACGATTGACAGTCTGTGCACAGTTTTGTGGCGGCAGGATTTCATCATGAACAACTTATTTGGTGAAGCTTTCTTGGCAGTTATACCACAGTGGTGATAACGTGAAAGACATATGAACAACCACTATGATAACGAATTGGCATTTGGCAGGGGATGTGAATAGTCGCATCCTCCTTAACGCTTCGGCTCATTTGTAACGGTAAGAATGAGGCTTAAATAGAGGAAGCTGGGAGAGCACAGTACATTGTTTCTCTGTCATAGAAGCTTGGAGAGTTTTGCTGTAGTTTCCAGATTGCTGTTTGTATTAGAGTCGACTGTATTCTCTGTTACATTTTGGGTCTTTATCTTTTGAAGACCATATTGTAATTCCACAGAGAGGAGTCTTGAAGAATTTCTGTCCAGCATTCTATTTTACAGTTGCTGAAGTTGATGCCAGAACCATTTTGTACCATTTAAATCCATTAATTGGATTGGTACCCATTGGAGAGGGACCCGGAGACGTAGCCCAGTGGAGGGGGTGAACTCCGTTATCAACTTCTGTTTGTGACTCTGTTTATGTGTTTTCTTCCTTGTATCTGTCTATCAGTGTTGTGGTTTTCATTCCTATTTTGAGCATTTAATTTTTGCTAATGTTGTTCCATTAATTAACCTGTTGCACGCATTCTTTTACAACAAACTTTTAATGCACTAAAGTTGAGGTCCTACGGATCATATTTGGTATCAGAGCTGGTTGACTGTTGTGCAAGTTTGTGAATGCTTACCAGGTCTAGGTTAAAGCTTGGTGAAGGAGAATTAGTTGAAGTAGATCCTGAGATTGGCTCCAGGAGGACATTCTCAAGAACCATGTCTTCTCCACGAAGGGAAGAAGAAGGACACACCGAATGGGAAAAACCTGTTATATCTGAAATTGAGTTTCTGGAGGATTTTATGAGCATGAAAGCCATGATGGAACTTCTACTCGAAGAGCGAGCAGAAAGGAAGAAGAAAGAAGAAGGATCTTCATCCAGAGATGCAGAAGTGAAGCCCGAAGAAAAGGGTGAAGGAGTAGGAGGTGATGGTGATCCTGTTGATACTAAACAGACTTTTTCTTCTTCTCATACTTCAAATAATGCAAGTCCTAATATGCCTTATTTCAAATTGGATGTAAAATTTGAATTACCTATTTATAATGGAGATGTAGATGCTGAAAAATTAGACAATTGGATCAAGTAGCTTGAAGTATATTGCAGGGTGCAGGGCATTAATGATGACCCTTCCAGAATCCAGTTGGCTACTTTGAGAATGAGTGGAATGGCTCTTACTTGGTGGGAGAGCGAGATTCATTAAGATCTTCGAAAGAATGGTAAAATTATTTCAGTTTGGAATGAATTCATTGAGGTATTGAGGAAGCAATTTTATCCTTTAGGTCACATGCAGCAATTAACCATGAATTGGCAAATGTTTAGACAAGCTAAAGGACAAAGCATTCAAGATTATACTCATGAATTCAGAAAGAGGGCTATTACATTGAATGTTTCATTAGATACACAGGAAACTCTTCTTAAGTACATTGGTGGCATGCATTCTTATTTGAAGCATACTTTGTTGATGTTTAATCCCAGTAATTTGGATGATGTATGTGTTCAAGCTACCCATTTAGAAGCCAGGGGTAAGCATGCTAATGATACTTTTGTGAAGAAGATATTTAAATTTGACAGCAAATCGAAAGGTAAATATAAGGGGAAAAATAAGATGGCTACTGTTAAGAAAGAGGGTGAAAAGCCTACGTGTTCGCATTGTCAGAAGGGACATGATTTCTCCAAGTGTTGGAAACTTCATCCGGAGTTAAGGCCAAAGAAGTATGGAGGAAACAAAGACAAAGGAAAAGCAAAAGCTACTGCAGCAGCTATTCAAGACTTGGGATCCGACTCAGGTGATGAAACAAAGGTTACAACTGTCGGAATCCAAGGTAAGGATAAAAGTATCTCACTTCCCATTGATGCACAATCCAGTTCTAGTGCAAGTACAAGTCTACCATCTACTTCTAAGCAAAATGATAAAGATAGAAGTGCACTGTTTCATGTTCGTGTCATTGCAAATCACACAAAGATTGATACATTGTTTGATAGTGGTTCACAAGTAAATCTGATATCAGAAGAAGTGGTTAAGAAATTGCATTTAGTTACTATGCCTCATGAAAAGCCCTATCCTCTAGGTTGGGTTACTAATGATACACGATTGCAAGTTACAAGGAAATATGTATTAAAATTTGCAATTACTAAAAAGTTTAGGGATGAGGTAGAATTAGATGTAGTATCACTTGACATTTGTGGAATTGTACTTGGGAGTCCATATTTGTATGACCGGAAAGTAGTCTTTTATAGAGAGCAGAATAAGTATCATATTTTTAAAGAAGGTATGGAATATATTGTACGAGCACATAAGATAAAAACCAATCTAGCAATAGTCTCTGCAGGACAAATGAAGAGGTTGGTAAATGCTAGTAAGAACTTTGTGTTGATGATGGTTAAGATGAAAAATGATGAAGTCTCTAAATATTTTGAAGAATGTGACCCTAAGCATAAATCTGAACTGATTGACATCATTTCTGAGTATGATGATTTGTTTCAAGGTCCAAAGGGGTTACCACCAAAGAGAGAGATTCAGCATGAGATACATTTGCAGTAGGATGTGCCACTCCTGAACATAGCCATGTACCGGATGTCTGTAATGCAGAATGAGGAGATCAAGAAGTAGGTTCAGGAGCTGATTGAGAAGGGGGTCATCCGGCCCAGCACTTCTCCTTGTGGCTCTCCCATAGTCTTGGTGCCAAAGAAGGATGGGTCATGGAGGATGTGTATCGACTACAGGGCCCTTAACAAAATCACCATTAAAAACAGGTATCCTCTTCCCTGCATTGATGATTTGCTTGATCAGTTGAAACATGCAACTTACTTTACAAAATTGAAACTGTGTAGTGGGTATCATCAAATCTGTGTCGCTGAGCATGATGCTTGGAAAACAGTTTTTAAGATGAAACATTGTTTGTATGAATGGCTTGTGATGCCTTTTGGGCTTTGTAACACACCTGCTACTTTCATGCGGGTCATGAATGATGTCTTTCATTCATTCCTTGATGATTTTGTAATTGTATATCTAGATGATATCCTTGTGTTTAGCAACACTTGGGAAGAGCATGTTGTACATGTGAAAAAAAATTTATATGTACTGAGAAAGGAAAAGCTTTATGTAAAAATGTCTAAATGTGAATTTGCTAAAACTTCTTTAGTATATCTAGGCCATATCATTGGTGGAGGCCACCTGTGAGTGGACCCAGCCAAGGTTGCTGTCATTGTAAACTGGCCATGGCCTAACACCGTTATTGAAATCAGAAGTTTTCTGGGTGCGGTTCAGTATTGGAGGAAATTCATTTCTGGGTTTTCTTCCATTGCTGCTCCTTTACATGCATTGAAAAGCATTAAAGAAATTTTCCAGTGGGGAGGCAAGCATCAGAGAGCCTTCGGCACTTTGAAGGAAAAGATTAGCACAACACCAGTTCTGACATTGCCAGATTTGCAGCAGCCATTTGAGATCGAAACCGATGCTAGTGGGTTTGCCATGGGAGCAGTTTTGATGCAAGGAAGGAAGCCAGTCTGTTACCATTCAGAAACATTCTCTACTGCGGTAAGTAACTATTTGACCTATGACAAAGAATTGTATGCTTTAGTATAGAGTGTGAAGAAGTGGAAACATTATATCATGGGAAAAGAGACAGTCATACATACTGATCATCAGCCACTTCAATATTTACAATCTCAAACTAAAATACAACAAAGTAGGCTTTTAAGATGGATGGGGTTCTTACAACAGTTTCATCTTGTAATTAAGTACAAAAAGGGAATTCATAATAAAGTAGCAGACATGTTATCAAAGGCCACCTACAAATGCTTCAATCATTCTTCAAAACAGTTCATTAACACATGAAAGTTATATTGAACAGTATGCAGAAGATAAAGATTTTAAGAAAGTATATGCATCACTTATACATGGTAAACATGAAGAGAATTATTATGTGCATAATCAAATTTTGTATCATCTTGGTAAACTCTGTATTCCAGAGAAAGAAAGAGTGCATGTGATTCGAGAAGCACATAGTTCATTGATTGCAGGACATTTTGGAGTAAGTAAGACATTGTTTGTATTGCAGAATCATTGTTATTGGCCTAAAATGCAAGAAACTGTAGCTAAATATATAAGGGGTTGTGTTATGTGTGCAACAAGTAAGCCTAGCAATAGGAAATTGGGTTTGTACACTCCTCTTCCAGTTTCTTCTCGTCCTTGGGAAAGTATTTCTATGGACTTTGTAGGAGGACTACCTATGTCTAGAAAAGGGAATGATTACCTATATGTGGTTGGGGATAGGTTCAGCAAAATGTGTATCTTAATGCCATGTAACAAGCAGATCACTGTTGAACAAACAACTCTCTTATTCTTTCAAAATGTTTGGGTACATTTCGGGCTACCCACGTCTATTGTATCTGATCGGGATTCCCGGCTCTTGGGAGAATTTTGGTCGACTTTATGGGAGCTTATGGACACTAAATTGAAGAAAAGTACAACTTTTCATCCATAGACCGATGGGCAAACAGAGGTAGTAAACAGGACAGTGGTTCAGCTGCTCAGAGGATATTGTAGTAAGCATCCTAAACTTTGGGATGAGCAGTTGCAGTATATACAGCATGCTTACAATCATGCAATTCATTCTTCCACGTAAAGATCTCCTTTTGAAACTTGTTTTGGTTATCTTCCAAAAACACCGATGGACTTCTCTTTTGGCAAAGATGCAGTGGATGGACATCATGACGCAGATAAAGCTTTAAAGTTCATTCAGAGAATCCAAGCAGTGTAGCAAGTAGTTCAAGAATAGTTGGAGAAGAGCCAGGCAAAGTACAAAGCCAGGCATGACAAGCATCGAGTTGATCATCAATTTCAGGTAGGTGACAGAGTTTGGTTACATATCACCAAAGAAAGGATGAAAGGTGAAGGTAAAAAGCTTAAACCTGTCAGGTATGGTCCTTTTGAGATCTTGGAAAATATCGGTACTAATGCTTTTCGCTTGAATTTACCTCCATACATGCAAATTTATTCAGTTATCAATGTTGAGAATCTTAAATTGTATGAGCCTCCTATGATCATGGATGAGGAAATTAACATACAGATTCCTTCAATAGATGATTTGGCACCTGAATATATGAGAGAGTTGTAGGATGATGTTATTCTTGACAGAAATGTAAGGACTTCACGAAGGGGAAATGCTGAGTACCTTCGAGTGGGGCTGAAAGGAATGCATCCTAGCAAAGCAACATGGATAGAGATTGGTAAAGTGAGGGAACTTTACCATCACTTACTTGCAGAATAATTCAGGCTTTTGGTGGTCCAAAAGCTTTCCAATGGGGAGGATTGATCCGGTGGATAATTCCTCTGTAAAGATCCAATATGGTACATGGTTCATAGAAATGGCAGACGGCCAAACGATTAGTCTGTCCGCAAAACAAATCGGAGGACGGAAGACATTCTCTTCCGCAACGGCGGATGACCAAACGATTAGTCTGTCTGCAAAACAAATCAGAGGTCGGAAGACATTCTCTTCCGCAACGTCGGAGCTTACAAGATTTTCTCTTCCCCAATGGCGGAAACTTAAAAACGTTCGGAAGCCGGAGTGATAAAAGAGCCGCAACGACGAAGATAGAAAGGATCGGAAGTCGGAACAGAACGGCAGCCACAACGGCGGAAGTATAAAGGATTCCGGCAACCACAACGACGGGAGCCCAAAACTTAAAAGATCGGCAAAATAACTCGACGAAGTTAGAAAAAGAAGTGGTTCCCCATCCGCAACTGCGGAAGCCAAAATACCTAAAGCCTCCGACTTGAAAACCAGCCGACAGCCGATTGAGACAGTCGGAGACCGTTGCTTATCTTCTTCCGCAACGGCGAAGCCCGGATAACAAAAAATTTCAACTCAAATACTGCAATATGCATGGCGCGGTGACGTTTCCAAACGATTGGTAGTCTGTGCACAGTTTTGTGGCGGCAAGATTTCATCATGAACAGCTTATTTGGCGAAGCTTTCTTGGCAGTTATACCACAGTGGTGATAACGTGAAAGACATATGAACAGCCGCTATGATAACGAATTGGCATTTGGCAGGGGATGTGAACATTCGCATCCTCCTTAATGCTTCGGCTCATTTGTAACGGTAAGAATGAGGCTTAAATAGAGGAAGCTGGCGACCAGAGGGGACAGTTCGGGGAGAGCACAGTACATTGTTTCTCTATCATAGAAGCTTGGAGAGTTTTGTTGTAGTTTCCAGATTGTTGTTTGTATTAGAGTCGACTGTATTCTCTGTTACATTTTGGGTCTTTATATTTTGAAGACCATATTGTAATTCCACAGAGAGGAGTCTTGAAGACTTCCTGTCCAGCATTCTGTTTTACAATTGCTGAAGTTGATGCCAGAACCATTTTGTACCATTTAAAGCCATTAATTGGATTGGTACCCATTGGAGAGGGACCCGGAGATGTAGCCCAGTGGAGGGGGTGAACTCCGTTATCAACTTCTGTTTGTGACTCTGTTTCTGTGTTTTCTTCCTTGTATCTGTCTATCAGTGTTGTGGTTTTCATTCCTGTTCTGAGCATTTAATTTTTGCTAATGTTGTTCCATTAATTACCCTGTTGCATGCATTCTTTTACAACAAACTTTTAATGCACTAAAGTTGAGGTCCTACGGATCATTGAGCTCGGTGAATCGAGCATGTTTATACTCTGTTAGTTGATTTCCTGCAAGTTATTGCATTTGAATTTTACCCTGTAATATTATTTAAATGTTACCTGTTAGGATATCTGTACATTATTTTTACATTATCTTACTTTGATTCACTCTATTCTAATAAAGTTTTAAATATTGTTTTATAATTGTTAATCTTCAGAAATTAAGTAATTTAATGTTCTTAATGTTGTACTTATGTAACTGTTAGTTACATCCTTTAAGTACGTAATTTATATTTACTTGATATCTATTATAATGGGATAAAATATTATTTTATTTATATACCAATGCTGTTCCTATAATTAGATACATTATTTTTGTACTTAGTCTATTTATAGGTGTATAATAAGAAAGTATTTTGTCGTTATATTCTTATGCTTTCTATATTGAATCATTTATAAAGAATTCCTCTTGTATCTATATTACCTATTTAGATTATAACATTTAGAATTTACATAAATTAAGGTAATAACAATTAACTGTATTTCTTTCTTTAAGTAATTAGTAGTTTTGTTTAAATTTCTTACTTGCAGTTTGGTTACTATACTACAGTAGTTATTTATCCTAAACAGGAAAAGAAATAAACTATAGAGTTGAATAGCATTTTTATTTATCCTAACACTACATATTTTAGCTGTATATTCTTTTCTTTTGTTTCAAAACAAATAATAAGATTACTGAAATAAATGCTATATAGAGAACTGTTTATCTACCAAAACATACTTCTGTTAGTAAAATGATATAGCTTCTTTTTCTTTTTCTAATAATCTGACATTCACAGTCTAGGTCTAACCCTATTCCATGTACAGAATACTATTTCTTCTGATAACAAATAAAAGAAAACATTTTCATAATCAAGCTAACATCCTATTCTATATTTACATCATACTTTCTTCATTTAAATACACCACCTGTGCTAGAGTACGATCTGGATTACTCCAGATGGGGAAAAACGCAGGTAGGATTTATTTTTCCTCAAGAATAAATTCATTATGAAACAAGCTAAGATATTCTATCCTCTAAGTTTTACATCATAACTGCAAATGCATCATTCAATCACACACAGATAATAACACAGAAATTAATAAATAGCAGAACCTGTTCTTAAAGCTTGGTCGACAACAACAATGGGAGGCCGTTCCTCCCTACCAACTCCTGGAGAGCGCTCAAACAATGACTCCTCAGGACCTCTGAGCCTGCTTTGGTCTCCCTAACTGGAACTAGGTGCAGCAAATAATCAAGTACTAGTCCTGAGACTCAATACCAGTCCTGAACTTGTCAGTCAAATCCCTCAGCTAGAAAGTTGTATCAGATCAAGTTACTACAGTTTATCCCTCAAACACCTTCCTTACAGTTTCCCTTTTTCCCAATGAATTCCTTGAAGTGCATTCCGACCTGAATGATTCTTCTCTTGGAAAATATCTGAGCAGCCTCAGCTCTCTACATTGGGTATTTTTAAAAGATTGCCTAGGTCTTTTTGGGTTAGTTGTCATTAATTGAGCCACCTGCTCTGATCCCACTTTCTTGGGGGATCATGACCCCAAATGTAGGGAAGTTGCCACCTGCAACATATGAAGTGTTTGAGGATGCTTCCACTTGTCCTTTTGCTCTCCACCTAGTTCCTTCCACCAGTTTGACCAGTAACACTCTTATTAACAGCTCTCCCAAGCTGTTGTCTCCACTTTCTATTTATTAAAAATAAAATATTCAGAATTACATTCCACATCTTTTGACTCTGCTGAGTCATCAGTTTCAACTTAGCATTAAATTTAACATAATGTCTTAGGAATCAATTTAAAACAAATAACATTATTTTACAAAATTGGGGTATGTGACATACACACCCCCTTAAATATAACATTGTCCTCGATGTTACATATTCTTCATTCTCTGAAGTCCCCTGTAACAGATTTGGGTATGCTTCCCGCATCTTACTTTCCAGTTCCCAGGTGGCTTCTTCAGGACTAAGGTGCTTCCATTGCACCTTCACCTGCCCAATGGTGCGGTTTCGAAGTGTAATTTCCCTCCTCCCGAGGATACGGTCCGGTTCCACCAGAAATTATCCTTCTGGTTCCACCTGTACAACATTCCAATCAACCACATGAGTAGCATCATGAACATATTTCTTTAAAACAGAGATATGAAAAACATTATGTACTTTCAAGTTAGGTGGTAATGCTAGTTGAGAAGCAACTTGACCAATCCTAGACAAAATTTCAAATGGACCACAATAACATGGTGCCAACTTTGCACAACTCCCCAGTCTTAGAGAGCTTTTTTTAGGCCTTACCTTGATGAACACATGTTCACCTACCTGGAACTCCTTGGGAGTTCTTTTCAAGTCTGCTTGACTCTTCTGCCGATCTTGTGCCACCTTTATATTTCCCTGCACTTGCTTCACAATTTCCTCCATTTCTTTCAACAATTCTGAACCTAACACTAATCTATCTACTGGATTATTCCAAGAGATAGGAGTGTTTCATTTTTGTCCATATAAAATTTCAAACGGACTAAATTTAGCTGATGACTAATAGTTATTGTTATATGCAAACTCTGCTAGATGTAAATAATCCTCCCACTTACTTGGCTGATCTTTCACATACATTCTCAATAAATCCTCCAGTACCTGATTTACTCTTTCAGTTTGTTCATCTGTTTGAGGATGGAAGGAAGTACTGAAATTCAATGTTGTATTTAATCCTTTAAACAAGGACTTCCAAAAGTTTCCTGTAAACTTAGGATCTCTGTCTGAGATTATAACTTTCGGTACTCCATGTAATCGAAAAATATGCTTTAGGAAGATATCAGCTATATTGGCAGCCTTGTAAGTAGTTTTAATAGGTATAAAATGTGTTGCCTTGCTTAACTTATCAACCACTACCATAATAGAGTCATTCTGATTCTGATTTCTAGGAAGTCCAGTAATAAAATCTAAGCTAATCACTTCCCATTTCCAGCTAGGAATAGGCAAAGGTTGTAGCAAACCAGCTGGGTGTTGGTGTTCGATTTTTACCTATTGACATTCTAAACACCTTGCAATATATTAAGCTACTTCAGTTTTCATATTTGGCCAAAAATATTCTTTTCTTAGCATGGTTATAGTCTTTTGATAACCTGGGTGTCCTGAATATGGTGTTTTATGGACTTCATCTAGAATTAACAACTTAACCTTAGGCACATTAGGTACATACAGTTTATCTTTATATAATAAAAATTCATTTTCATTTAAACTATAACCTTTTATTAAGCTTTCTGTAGGTTCTTCTTTAGCTGTAATTTGCAATTTCTGATAAATTTCATCTTGTTTTACCCCTTCTTTAAGTTATTCATTTAAATCTGAAACATAAGTGCTGATTGCTGTTGTAAAGTTCAGCTTTGCATTTTTGCTTAATGCATCAGCCACCTTATTTTCCTTACCCTTTATATGCTGAATTTCAAAATCATATTCGCTTAAGAAAGCTAACCACCTAGCTTGTCTAGCGTTTAAATTAGGCTGATCTAAAAGATATTTCAGTCCTTTATTATCAGTCATTAGAATAAATTTTCTGCCAATTAAATGATGTTGCCACATTTTTAAGGCGTGTATTACAGCTGCTAGTTTCAGATCATAAGTTGCATAATTATTTTCGTGAATTTTCAACTTTCTAGACTCATAGGCAATGGCATGCCCTTCTTGAGTCAGAACACCGCCTAAGCCATCATTACAGACGTCAATGCACACTACGAAATCTTTATTAGGATCTGCTATTCTTAGAATAGGTGCACTAGTTAATAGAGTTTTTAACTTCTTAAAGATTTCTTCACATTTCAGGTTCCAGTCAAATTTCTTTCCTTTCTTTTGCAAGGAAGTTATCTGATTTGCTATCCTTGAAAAGCCTTCAATGAACCTCCGGTAATAACTAGTAATTCCCATGAACGACCTAACATCCGTCACATCTTTAGGAACCGACCAATCTTCAATTGCCCATATCTTTTCAGGGTCTACAGAAATTCCTTCCTTAGTCACTACGTGACCTAAGTACTGAATTTTATCCTTAAAGAAGTCACACTTACTAAACTTTGCAAAGAGTTGATGTTCTCGCAACTCTTGCAAAACAAATTTTAGGTGTTCTTTATGTTCTTCTTCCGTTTTTGAGTAAATTAGGATGTCGTCGATAAACACGACTACAAACTTATCTAAATACTTATGCATTATATTATTCATTAAGCACATAAAGACAGCTGGGGCGTCAGTAAGCCCGAATGGCATTACGCTAAATTCATAGTGTCCATATCTTGTTCTAAAGGCTGTCTTGAAGATATCTTCATCCTTAATTCTTACTTGATGATATCCTGACCTCAAATATATCTTCGAAAAAACCGTGGCTCCATGTAGTTGATCAAACAGATCATCTATGCGGGGCAACGGATATCTATTTTTAATAGTCATCTTGTTTAGCTGACGGTAATCTATGCATAATCGCATAGTTCCGTCTTTCTTTTTAACAAAGATGACCGGTGCCCCCCAAGGAGACACACTAGGTCGAATGTACTTTTTATCAATTAACTCTTTTAATTGTGATTTTAACTCATTGAGTTCCAATATGTTCATTCGATAAGGAGCCTTTGAACTAGGTACCGCACCTGGTACCAGTTCAATGGTGAAATCCAATTCCCTCTTTGGAGGTAATCCTGGAATTTCTTCTGGGAATACGTCAGTATATTCCTTTAAAACAGGAATATTTCTATTTTTAACTTATCTATTTTAGTTTTACCTTCCTCATTTGTAATAGTTACTGCATAGGCTTTACATCCTTTTCTAACAGCTCTTTTAAGTTGTAAAGCATAAATATGCCTTACTATAGTTTTTCTAGGAATACCCTTAACCTTTACTTGTTGTTCATCACTATTTAAGCAACATAAATGCAACATCTGGTTTAACCCATAAACCCACGGGCCTGAATATTGTCCCATGTGAGAATGTGTCTTCTGAGAAGAAGACAGATGAAAGTTGTCACTTTGGGCCACCATCTGCCCCATATTTTCCTCCATTTACCCTCCTTCTCCATTCTGCGAGTTTCAGTCAGCATCCTAATTGCCTCTTTAATATTAAAGTTCCCCAGATTGGTATACCCCCATCTGAGCTTGTGCGGTCCTGCATTCCTGGGGATCTTTCTAGAACAAATTTCATAGTAAAAGTCTTCAATGTTCTCCTCTAGTACAAGATCTTGCCACCATTCCTTCATTATCCAAGTCCTAAAGAGATTTTCGAGGGATCTTGAGTCCCAAAATTCCTCCACCTTTTTTAGCAGGTTATTATGAAGATGTTGGTTTATCACAGGGATATCATCTCGAATGGCTATACAAGTCTCCTATTGCCAGGATTCTCTAGTAAAAAACATAGTCTTGCCATCTCTTACCTCCCAGAAACTATGACTTTGAATGAGACTTATGTTTTCCTAAGATGATTTCCAAATGTTGGAGCCGGGAACATTTTCTCTGAATTTAATCAGCAATTGTTTAGTCCATTGTGGAGCATATTTCTTGTGCCACAATTTATCCCATGGTTCCTCCTCGTGGGTTATCCATTTCCACCAAATTTTGGCTCCCATCACTTTGTTTATATCTAATGGGCCTCTTAGGCTAACGGTTCACCTAAGTATTTAGAGGGTAGCTGTCACGTCCCCAACCCTCTTACCGGCAGAGAGGACGTGACTCATCATAACTGCTAACTATTACGGGAAAACTAAGCCCCATGAACACAATATAAAACACAATGAAATACAAGCATATACAAATGCGTAAATTATTATCAAACAACGGAAGCAAATTCATTGATTCACAACATTTAACATGTTCATATTAAACTTATAAAACAGACACAAATGCAAGGATTTAAACACAAGAATACTTATCTTAGAAGAATCTTTTCCTGCAACTAGCTACCTCGCTGCAATGTTCCACCCAACCATATGCCAGTGTGCTCATCAATCTCTCAACAACACTTCCACCCCCGAGCTGGGCATGATTTCCACAAGGAATAAGGGGAACACTAGCAGGCTCACACGTAGCCAAGGATACACAAAACTCATCCAATCCAACACATTTGGGTTTATCAGGATAAAGAGGAGCTGGAAAGGTTGGTTACTAAGCTAGTGAGCTCACTGAAGAGCTATGGAAACCTGCACCAGAACTAGCCTAACTTCTAAAACATCCACACACATTGAACACAAGGAAGCATACCCTTCTCTGCTACACAGTCCCTTGGGCTATGCCTTCCCTTCCAGTGCTATTCAGGGGGTGCAGAGAAGAAATCCAGCCCTCTAGCTCTGTTCGTGAGGCTCCTGAACACACTGGGTTTATCAAGTAGACTCAAACCCCATTTCCACTCCAAAACAGTCCAACAACCAACAACGGTATGCACACATCAATTAACAACTCTGGAATTGAAGGTAGAACCACTCAGAGACCAATTCGGGTATGGCAATTGGTTAAAACGGCTAAGAATGTGACAGTTGATTTCCAAAGTCATTTATGGCCCTAACATGGCCAAAATGACTCACAGCATCCCAAATTTCATGGAGAAGATAAAACAATCCCCCATCCTACGTAATATGAAGAACACAACCCCTTCCAATGTGAAGGAAATTCAGACACACACAGATAAAAATCGAGAAAGGATATTGCAGAACATGAATTCCTTGTGGCCAACTCTCTGCCTGCGTGAGTGTAGAAAAAACAAGTGTGTGAGAGTGGAATGAGGTTCTCTCTGCCCACACGAGGAACTGAAAGCGATCTATCTCTCTTGGCATGTGTGTGACCAAAGGACTGACAGTCCTGCCAATCACTGACGGCTGCCCATGCATACGCTTCCCCAAGGTCATAAATTCCCAACCAACTTCTGGTGAATTAATTCAATTGTTGAATGAGACAAGAGAAGAGGGTGAATAAGACAAAAGAGGTGGTTGATATCTAGATGGGTTCATCTAGTGACACATGGCTGCTCCCCAATTTCTCCCAAGGGTTAAACATCCCCCCCCCTTACCCTTAGGAAAAGCATGCCCCTTCTCTTTTAATGTTGCATCGACATAGCTGGCTATGGGTATTTTAATTAAAATGCATATGTACATGGTGTCCATAATTATAATGTGCCTCGCTAGCAAAAAATACCATCCGCATCGATTTTAATAGCCGAAACATAAGATGATACTCAATAGTGGAGCTTTTTCCTTTAGCTCCACACCACGATTAATTACAATATATACATCATATACATTTAATGCAGTCGGGGTCAAAACCAGGGTGTTACATTCCCCTCCCCCTTCAAAAGCGCTATCCTCAGTGCTTTACAAAATTGAACAAAATGTTACACTGGCATCGCCTCAGTGCTCCGCAAAATTGAACAAAAATGGATGTGCCAATCGCATGGCATCCTCCAGCTCCCATGTAGCCTCTTCAGGACCGTAATGCTCCCATTACACCTTTACCTGCTCTATGGCTAGGTTCCTGAGCATTGTGACCTTCCTGTCGAGGATGCGCATTGGCTCGATTTGGAACTCTCCCTCGGGTTCCACCTAAATCACATCCCAATTTATCACATGGTTAGGATCATGTACATATTTCTTAAGAAAAGAAATATGAAAAACATTATGAGCTATAGTGCTAGCAAGCAATGCAAGTCTATATGCAACTGGCCCTATTCTTTCAAGAAATTCAAACGACCCACAATATCTAGGTGACATCTTGGCACAACTTCCAAGCTTCAAGGAACTCTTCTTTGCCCTCACTCTGAGGTAGACATGATCCCCAACACTGAATTCTCTGTTCACCCTATGCTTATCTGCATATCTTTTCTGTCTGTCCTGAGTTGCTTTCATATTCTACCCGATCTTTACAACTTCTTGCTCCATTTCCTTGAGAAATTATGGCCCAAGCACAACCCTATTCACTGGATTATCCCATGTCACTGGTTTCCTACACCGTCTGCCATACAATGCTTCATATGGACTCATCCCCAAGGATGCTTGTTGTCCATTGTTATATGCAAACTCTACCAAGTGTAAGTAATATTCCCACTTGGTTGGTTTGTCCATCACATACATGCGAAGCATATCTTAAAGCACCTATTTCACTCTCTTTGTCTAACAGACAGTCTAAGGATGGTAGGCAGTGATGAAGTTCAACTTTGTACCCAAATCTTCAAACAAACCCTTCCAAAAATTGGAAGTGAACTTGACATCTCTGTCAGAGACTATTGCCTTAGGCAATCCATGCAATTTGAAAATCTCCTTCATGAATATTTTTGCAATGTCATCTGTCTTATGCGTAGAATTAACTGGTATAAAATGTGCTTCCTTTGTCAACTTGTCCACCACAACCATGATGGAATCATGTTGTCTCTAAGTCATTGGCAATCCTGTAGTAAAATCCATGGAAATAACTTCCCATTTCCATTCTGGAACTGGCAAAGACTGCAACAAACCTGTTGGGTGTTGATGGTCAACCTTTACCCGCTAACATTTCATACACCTTGAAATGTACTCAGCCATATCCTTTTTCATTCTTGGCCAAAAATACCGCTTTCTGGCTGTAGTAATCGTCTACTGATATCCTAGATGGCCAGAATATGGAGCTTGGTGAATCTCATCCATAACCATTCTCCTCATATCTACCATATTTGGAATATAGACTCTATTCTGATAAGTAAGAAGTCCATCTTATTCCAATTTATATCCCTCATACCTTTTCTCAAGACTTTGCTGCTGCAATTTTTCTTTTACCTACTCATACAATTCATCTCTAGCAGCATGATTAACAATCTGATGTCTCAAATCTGATTGGAAAATACTAAGGGATGCCACATGCATTTCCTGCACCTTCCTGCTGAGTGCAACAACTACCTTATTCTCCTTTCCTTTTATGTGCTTGATTTTGAAATCAAATTCACATAAAAACTCCAGCCATCTAGCTTACCTAGCATTTAGCATGGGCCGATCAAACAAATACTTTAGACCACAATGGTATGTCCTTAGCTTGAATATTCTTCCCATTAAGTAATTCCTCCACATCTTGAGAGCATGTACTATGGCTGCAAGCTCTAGATCATGAGTAGCATAGTTCTTCTCATGCTCCTTTAGCTTTCTTGACTCATAACATATCACATGGTTGTCTTGCATAAGGACTCCTCCAAGCCCTTATCCTCATGCATCAGTACACACCACAAAATCTTTCTCTGGGTCTGCAATCTTCAAGGCTGGTGCACTTGTGAGAAGATTCTTCAACTGCTGGAAGCTTTCTTCACACCTCGATGTCCATTCAAACTTTATTCACTTCTTTTTCAAAGAAGTGACTGGATGTGTAACCTTAGAGAATCCTTGAATGAATCTCCTATAGTATCCTGCAAGTCCCATAAAAGATCTTACATATGTCACATTTCTTGGAGTAGGCCAATTCATAATGGATTCAATCTTCTCAGGGTCTACAGATATGCCCTCATCTAAGATAATGTGACCCAAATAACGAATCCTATCTCTATAAAAATCACACTTAACTTTGCATACAGTTGATGATCCCTGAGCAATTGTAATGTCAATCTCAGATGCTCTTCATGCTCTTCCTCATTCTTAGAATAAATGAGAATGTCATCAAGGAAAACAAGAAAAAACTTGTCCAAATACCTGCTGAAGACACTATTCATAAGGCACATAAATGTAGCTAGTGCATTTGTGAGACCAAATGGTACAACTACAAACTCATAATGTCCATACCTTGTTCTGAAGGTTATCTTATGAATGTCTTCATCCTTGATTCTTACCTAATGGTAACCAGACCTCAAGTCAATCTTGGAAAATACCTTTGCTCCTCTCATTTGATCAAAGAGGTCATCAATCCTAGGCAAAGGGTATTTGTTTGTTACGGTGACTTTGTTCAACTGTCTGTAATCAATACACAACTTGAGCGTGCCATATTTCTTCTTCACAAATAGAACTGGTGCTCCCCAAGGAGACACACTTGGCCCGATATACTTCTTCTCCAACCATTCTTGCAGTTGCATCTTCAACTCTAGCATTTCCGGTGTACTCATTCTGTAGGGTGTTTTGGACACTGGTGTTGCTTCTGGCACAAGTTCAATTGTGAAATCAATGTCTCTCTTTGGAGGAAGCCCTGGAATCTCATCCAGAAACACATCTCTGAATTTCTACAACACATGAGAGTCCTCCAATCTAAGAGTTTCATTTTCTGTTGCCTCCAAAATATGAGCTACATACAACTGACAACCTTTCCTACAAAACTTCTTCAACTGTATTGCTGAAATCTGCCTCACAGAAATCACCTTTGGAATGCTTTTCACAACTCTTGGGTTCCCTTCTTCATCCTTGCATTCAAAATTCTTATTATAATAATCAATATTTACCCTGTGAGCTTCTAACCAATCCATTCTGATGAGAACATCATAGAAACCAAGTGGTAGAACATTCAGATCTACATAAGTGACCAATCCATTCATACCAATGGAAATTTCTCAACCACTTCACTAACCTTTCTCTTAGTTCCAGTGGCTAGTTGAACTAACCAAGATTTGCTATGCTTTACTTTCTTAGAAGCACAAACCTCCACTACTCTAGGAGTAATGTAACTGTGAGTAGAACTAGGGTCAATCAAAATAGAAATAGATTGGTCAACAATATTACCTGCAACTTCAACCGCAGTTGACTGGTGATCTGTCTGGCGGTCTTTAGTGCTGCATAGATCCTAGGGACAACCCTTGCTACTTGACCCACTGTTTTTGCCTCTTGAATGTTGTAGGGTAGCCTTGCATTCTCATTCTCAAGTTGACAATTCCTGCGCATGTGGGGTCCTCCACATTTCCAACATTGGATTTGTCCTCCGTTCTACTGGGGTTCTCCGGTCTTTTCTCCCACCACTCTAGCTGGTTGCTTCTCAACTTGGAATGGATACTACTACTGATTCTTGAAGTTAGAAGGTTTGAAACCTTTCTTCCTTTGGTCAGACTTTTCATTCCTTTTGTCCTTCCATGTCTTATGATAATATGGTTTTCCTTTGCTTTGCTCATAGTAATACTTAGCATTCCTTATTGCTTCTTTAAGAGTTCTAGGTTCATAAAACTCAATTATTTCTTTGTAAGACTGAGGCAATCCACTCGGGAAACGTTGGATCTTCACTTTTTCATCTTTGATGTACCTGACATACCTCAAAAGTTCCAGGAACTTATTTGCATACTCTTCCATGGTCTGCTGTCCTAGTCTCAGCTCATGGAATTCTTTGATCTTATCATGATAGTACCTGTTAGAGAGGTACTTCTTCTTGAAATACTTTTGGAACTGCTTCCACACAATCTGCCTTTCATTAATCTTCTTCACTTTCCTGAAGTGCTCCCACCATATGGATGCTCTTCCAGTCAAATTGAAGATGGCTACTCTAGCCTTCATATTTCCTGAATAGTCTTGGACTTGGAAATATTTTCTCATCCCAAGAAGCCAAGCTTCAGCTTCTTGTCCATTCTTTATCTCACCATTAAAGGTAGGAGGCCTTTCCTTCTTAAATTCAACACGGGAATGGTTCTGGTAATGCCTCTTTTTCTTACTCTTGTGAGAAGAAGAACTTGAACCATCAGTGGATCCTTCAGATTCAGATGACCCACTAGGAGATCTCCTTCTTCTTCTTCTAGCAGTGTTTTTACTTCCTTCTTCTCTTACTGTTTGGTCACCAGAGTTCATCCTCCTCTGGATGTCTGTCAAACTCTTCATCATGGCTACATTTAGCTGATTCTACTCCTCCTGAGCCTTAACTAATCTTTCATTATCTGCCCTGTAACTTTGCATCTCCACCCTTAGGCTTCTCATGGTGGCCGCAAAATCTGGAGGAGTATCTTGAAATATTCTCCCATTTGACTCTGTCTCAGCATTCCCAACTCGGATGTTTTCTCCCATAGTATCTTCTTCATAATCATTGGGATCCCGCACATCATTCATACTAAAGGTTCTCATAGCTGAACCATAACTTACTTTACCACAATGCACTATGTGGAATGCTGCTCTTTGAAGGTGACTATAATTCTACAAAATGTGTTAATAAACAAAATTTGTTAGCTGCATAACATTCACATGAATTCATAATTACTTACCTTCATCTGGAAAAATATCATATTGACAACTTTCTCAAAAACATAATTTTCTTTCACAACAACAACTGCCTGAAGGGGGCGATGGGGATCAACACGCAATATGGAACATAAACATGATGCCATTTTTCCATCTTTCTGGCCCCTAAAATCCAACTAAAATCCTGCTAAAATCCCTGTTAAAAGATCCATTTCAGTTCTATCTTTAGTTTTATTTCACTGTAGGAGAAAAATGTTTCACATTAGCCAATCGTGGCGGCTCTTTCCCCTTTTCCACCCTCCTCCGTAGTGGCTCGACTTTCGGTTTCCAGCCGTAGTTACAGCTCGCTCTTCTTTTCCTAGCTGTCACTACGTCGGCTCTTTCATCACTTTCCATCCACTGCCATTGCAGATCATATCTCAATTTCTGGCCGCTGCGCCGCATCGGAAAACTTTTCGTTTCCCATCCTCTGCACTTCGGCTCGAACTTCCTCTTCTTTCCTCCACTCGTCGGCTCATCCTATTCGATGCTCATCGACAAAATTCCCGACTTTCATCCACCATTGCGGAAGTCTTCCAAAGTTTCTTCCGCTTCTACCCATCGCTCCACATTGAAAGAGTTTCTGATTTTCATCTGAAAACTTCTTTTCTCTCTCGTCTCCATAGCAACTCTTTCTTCTTCTTCTTTTTGCCTCCCATCGGCTTGACCCGCCCGACTCTCATCAGCTCTTTCTTCATTATTCATCGGCCGTGGTGGAAATATTTGCCACTTCCAACCGTCGTTGCGACTCGGTCATCTTCTTCATCCTGCCACTATTGTGGATTCTTCTTCAACTTTCACTCATTGCCGTGGCTGCTCAAAGTTCGGTTTCTACCCACTGTGGCAAAAGACTCTTCAGCTTCTCGCCGATTTTCCATACTTAGGCCGATTTTGGAATTTTTCTCTATCTGTTGATGTTGCTGAGCACAGAGGTGGATTTCCAACCTCGGTTTGCCTCTGTTCATGGCCCATAGAGGCCCACTACTGCAACCTTGGGCTCTGATACCAATCTGTCGCGTCCCCAACCCTCTTACCGACGGAGAGGACGCGACTCATCATAACTGCGAGCTATTCCGGGAAAACTAAGCCCCGTGAACACAATATAAAATGCAATGAAATATAAGCATATAGATATGCGTAAATGATTATCAAACAACGGAAGCAAATTCATTCATTCACAATATTTGACATGTTCATATTAAACTTATAAAAAAAACACAGTTGCAAGGATTTAAACACAATAATACTTATCTTAGAAGAAGCTTGTCCCGCAACCAGCGACGTCGCTGCAACGTTCCACCCAACCATAGGCTAGTGTGCTCATCAATATCTCAGCAACACTGCCACCCCCGAGCTAGGCATGCTTTCCACAATGAATATGGGGAACACTAGCAGGCTCACATGTAGCCAAGGATACATAAAACTCAGGCAAGCCAACACAGTTGGGTTTATCAGGATAAAGAGGAGTTGGAAAGGTTGGCTGCTAAGCTAGTGAGCTCACTTAAGAGATATGGAAACCTGCACTAGAACTAGCCTAACTTCTAAAACATATACACACATCCAACACAAGGAAGCGTCCCCTTCTATGCTACACAGTCCCTCGGGCTATGCCTTCTTTTCCAATCTATTCAGGGGGTGCAGAGAAGAAAGCCAGCCCTCTAGCTCTGTCCATGAGGCTCCTGAACACACTGGGTTTATCAAGCAGACTCAAATCCCATTTCCACTCCAAAACAGTCCAAAGGCTAACAACGGTATGCACACATCAATTAACAACTCTGGAATTGAAGTAGAACCACTTAGAGACCAATTCAGGTATGGCAATTGGTTAAAATAACTCAAACTGTGACAGTCGATTTCCAGAGTCGTTTATGGCCCTAACGTGGCAAAAATGACTAACATCATCCCAAATTTCATGGATAAGATAAAACAATCCCCTAGCCTGCATAAGATGAAGAACACGACCCCTTCCGACGTGAAGGAAATTCAGACACATAGAGAAAAATCAGGAAAGGAGATTGCAGAACGTGAATTCCCTATGGCCAACTCTCTGCCTGCGTGAGTGTAGAAAAATGGTCGCATGAGAGTGGAATGAGGTTCTCTTTGCCCACATGAGGAATTGAAAGTGATATTCATCTCTGGGAATGCATGTGGCCAAAGGACTGACAGTCCTGCTAATCACTGATGGCTGCCCATGCAGACGCTTCCCCAAGGTCATAACTTCCCAACCAACTTCTGGTGAATTAATTCACTTGGTGAATGAGACAAGGGAAGAGGGTGAATAAGACAAAAGAGGTGGTTTACAACTATATGGGTTCATATAGTGACACATGGTTGTTCCCCAATTGCTCCCAAGGGTTAAACATTCCCCCCCTTATCCTTAGGAAAATCATGCCCCTTCTCTTTTAATGTTGCATCGACATAGCTTGTTGTGGGTATTTTAATTAAAATGCATATGTACATGGTGTCCATAATTACAATGTGCCTGGCTAGCAAAAAGTACCATCGTCATCGATTTTAATCACCGAAACATAAAACGATAATCCATGGTGGGGATTTTGCCTTTAGCTCCACACCACGATTAATTACAATATATACATCATATACATTTAATGCAGTCGGGGTCAAAACCAAGGTGTTACAATAGCGCTCCTTCTGAGAACTCTAGAATTCTTAGGATATTTCCTTAGTGATTTTCGGAGTGTTGAAAAAGTAGGCCTAGGATTTATCCTTATTAATTTCAAGCGCATTGGCCTTAAGGAAGGTGTCAAGACCCTATTTTAGGCCGCGGGACTCCTGTACAGTAGAAGGTCCCATCAGCATCGTATCATCCACAAATTGTTGATGTGTTTGTGGTTCCAATTCATCATTCAGGAAGATCCCTCTAATCCTGTTCTCATTGTGCAAATTCTTTAGCATTCTTCCTAATCCTTCAACGACAATGATGAACAGGAAGGGAGAAAGAGGGTCTCCTTGTCTAATTCCTCTTGATACTTGGAAGGGTTGGGAGGGAGTCCTGTTAACCAAAATGGAAAAAAAGGTTGATGAAACCAGCTTCATAACCCATTTGGTCCATTGATCGAAGAAACCAAAATTTCAGAGGACACTAGCTAAGAAATTCCAATTAAGTTTATCATAAGCTTTCGACAAATCAAGTTTTAGAAGCATACCTGGGATTTTCCTGACTTTTAACGAGTGAATGGTTTCATGCACCAGAATGATACCATCCAGGATTTGTCGCCCTTCAAATAATCTCGCTTGTTCCGGCGAGAATAGGATAGGGAGTAGGGGTCGGAGCCTATTGGCTATAACCTTTCAAATAATCTTATATATAAAATTACACAAAGTGACTGGTCTTAGTTTCCAGGGTCCTCAGTTCCTTTCTCTTTGGGAATTAGCGTCAAGAAGGTTGCGCTAAGAGCTTTTAAAATACTGCCAATCTTCCTAGAATCTTCAGCCAGTTCCCATACTTCCCCTTTAAACCAATCCCAACAAGCGTGAAAGAAGTTAGTAGTGAACCCATCAGGTCCCGAGGCTTTGTCATCGGCCATTTGTTTGACAGTTGCTTTAACTTCTTCCATATCAATTGGTTTCATAAGCATAAAGTTGTGTTCTTTCATTATAACCTTTGGAATGTGTTGCAACACCTCTTTGTGAGAGGCATCCTGGTCCCAGTCCGGTTCTTCAAGGAGATTGGAAAAACAAATATCCAGGGTGAGTTCCAATTCTTCTCGAGTCTTGACAGTGGTCCCATCCTCGTTCTTCATTCTCACCATGCGATTGCCCTGACGATGTTGGATGGCAGCTTTGTGTAAGAATATTGTATTGCGATCACCTTCTTGAAGCCACTTAACTCTGGATTTCTGTTTCCAGAATACTTCCTTCTGTTTTTCTTTTAGACTGAATTATTGTGATAGAAGTTTTTCTTACGCTCGTATATCTTCCGAAAATCCATTCTGCATGCCTTTTTGTTGTACTTCTTGGATATCGCTATACAACTCCTTTTCAGCATGAAAGATGTTTCCAAAGGAATCACTATTCGATTTCTTGATTTTGTTTTTTATGAGTTTGAGCTTTTGTTGAAACTGGTACATCCTAGTTCCCCTGATGGGTGGCAGGTTCTCCCACCATTCTTTGAGTTTCTCCAGGAAATCGTCTTGAAGGAGCCATAACTTCTCAAACCGAAAGGGTATTTGAAGATTCACCCCTACTCTTTGCCATTCCAAACTTATAGGCCAATGATCTGAGATGGATGATAGAAGTACCACGGCACTCAATTCTCCACTGCCATCATAATGGATTCAGAAACCAAAAAGAGGTCTAGCTGACAAGTTAGTCCTCCTTCTCCCATTCTTTTGTTGTTCCAAGTAAAGGTACCATGGGTCGTTCTAACATCGACCAGTTCTAGGTTTGCACTGACTTCATTAAAAGAATCATTGATGGGGTTTAACTTCTGTATCCCACCTTTTTTATCGTCAAGATTCCTGACTAAATTGAAGTACCTGCCTGGGATATAGGGTTTTCATCCCGCCTCCCTCTTGAGCATCCCTAATGAGTCTAGAAAATTCAATTTCTGCTTAGCACGAGGAGGCTCGTAAATATTGCTCAGGAACCCTCGAGTACTTGTTCCTAAGATCTGGAATGTTGCCGAAAGGGAAAACTGTGTTGCAGTGAAGTCAAAGAGGGCCACCTCTCTTGGTTTCCACAAAATCCCAATTCCCCTTGCTGCTCCTTTCTCATCCACAACCATCTCTTCATTCCTCCACCATATTTTCCCCACTATAACTTTAAGTTCATCCTCCGAGCACTTCATTTCTTGTAAAAAGATGATACCGAATTTTTCAATTTCAATCCTTCTTCTTAGAAGACGAATCTTCAAGGTACTATTAAAACCTCTTATATTCCAGGACGTAATCCGCATTAGGAAGCTATTTGGTTGCAAAATAAAGGGCCGCATCTATGGTGGGATACTGCCATGATGCTACTATTTTTGCCTCAACTATTTGGATTCTTTGCACGTTGTTGTGTCTTCCTCTTTTTTCTTTTTTTTCCTTTCTTTTTACCATCTAGGTCCTTGAGAGATTCAAACGTTATTCCAAGAAAGTTCATAGATTTCGCCTTGATAATCTCCTTTTCCAGCAGTGAGACTTGTTGTGGAGGTATATGTCTTGGTAACTTTTCCAAGCATGCTGCTTCCAGGCCTTCCAAGTCTATATCTCCTATCTACATTTCCTCTCCATCGGTTTCAGTTACCATATTATCATTCTTGTTTGTCTCCTTAGTATCTTCCTGGGTCGAAATCTTCAAGCTAGGTTCTGTCTCTGGATCTTGCTTTTCTTCATTCGGATCTTTATTCTGGTTATTACTCGTGTTTTCTTCTTGTAGGACTTCAAACCTATTTTGAGTTAGAACTTTTTGTGAATCTCTAGTCCCGTTGTTTCCTTGGCTGGTCTTTTCTTATTAGGAACTCTGGTAAATCCTTCCGCGTCTTGATTTTCTTGATCTTTCTTTCCTCCTGGTTTTTTATTTTGTGGACAGTCTCTGAACAGATGTCCATGCTCATGTAACCTTTTGCATATGAAGGGTATATTCTCATAGTCTATCGCTTGGAACCAATATTCGTCATCCCATGATAGCTCGATTCCATCTGGAAGATCTTGTGATATATCTAAGTATATGCATATTCTGGCATAGGAGGTATAATGTCTCTGTCTGGTTTGCTCTGAGACTTTTACAAAGTTACCCAGAGTGTTTCCAATGTCTATCAGTATTTCTTCTTTGTAGTATTTTTTTGGTAGGGAGTACATTCTTATCCATACCAGGGCTATCGTTAGATTTTCTTTATCCATATTAAACTGTTCTTTCCATGGTCTGAGTAAGAGACCTGCAGAATTAAAGAAATATGGCCCATTATCAAATATTCTGGTTCTATCCACTTCATTAAAGAAGATGATCATGAAGAAACCTTTGGCCCCCAATTGCATATCATAATTCCCTTGAGGTTTCCACGCAATGTTTATCAACCACACTAGAGTCTTCTCCGTGGGCCAGAGCCCTACATATTTATCGATGAGTGCATGCTCCTTCATGTATTGAATGTCTTCCCTTACTCGTTCCGAGTTGATTTATAGCTTCGGCACTGTTTTTTATTTTGGGACACGTTTCCCTGACTTTTGGTAATCTCCCTTCGCACTGCCTTCTTTATTGGTTCCACTTGTTTCTTCTCCACCCTTTCCTGGATGGATATTGGATGATTGCAGTTTCTCTTTTCCCTTCTCGATTTCCATATCCTAGCTTAGTATAGGGGGCACTTCCCCTCCCTTTGTGTGCTCGCTCATCCCAGGACCTGTCCTCCTAGATGGAGGTACAGGCTTCAACCCTTGGAAGAACCTTCTATATGGATATGTTTTAAAGGGTTACATGGGTTAACATCTACATGGTGAGGAGAGATGTAGGCTGTAATTTAACGTTCATTAATCCAATGTGCATCAGGAAAACAAAAAACAATTATTAAACTTAGAACACACATTCATAAGAAAGATACTCACAAACAGATGAAGTAACACAACACATGAATTTTATACAATTCTTCATTCTACAAATATATATGTGATTCTAAATTTTCCTACTCGAAGCTTCAAACTTAGATTAAGCAGCTTTCTTACAATAATTATGGACCTTTATAGGATAAGGGCCTCTTATTCTCAAGGGAGTGAAACCAAGTTTGATAGCAATTATATAATTGGTTCTATAATTTATTGTCCAAGGACCAACATAAACCTTTCTTATGGTTTTGAGGCACCTTCAAAGTCCCCATAGTTTCAAGGAGGGTATTTTAAAAGAGGACTATGCTAAAGAGGAAGATGATAAGGGATTAGTAGGAGGTCTAGAGGTTTGGAATAACCTAGTGGTTAATGCGGGAAGAAAGGAAGCATGTATGTAAAATTGTCATCATTGAAACCTAACTTAGTTTTAGGTGAAGATGTAAAAATCAATCAAATGATAGAAGTGAGTGGAAATTTGTGGTAGGGTACATGTGCCAAAGATTCACACATTGGTAAAAGGTTGGTTGGTATTCCACTTGAAAGATAAAGAAGATGTTGTTAATATTGTGTGTTTTATATGGTTCTATAGTAATGTAATGTAATTTTACCTAGAGAAATGGTTGCCTAGTTAGTGACCCCAGCTCAAAGAGCAAACCATGAATCCTATGTGTGTGAAACTTGTTGGTTTAATGCTAGACCTCAAGACTGTGGAAGTATTTAGGGATATTGGGAATAAAATAGGGACATTTTTAGAAGATGATAAGCATATTAAAGTGGATACCTCACACTAAGTGATCTTTATCCTAATTGAGATTGACTTAAATGACAGCTTGGTAGAGGTTATGGAATTAGAGAAAGGAAGTTGATGTTATGTACATAATCACTTGGACTATGTACGAATACCTTTCAATATGTACAATATTCCATATCTATGGGCATTTAGCCATTAAATTTTATAAGGGGGAATGAAAAAGAAACAATGAACAAATAGTTGGATTAAAATATTGGAACGAGGTATAATGGCTCTAATAGTTTGTAGGGGAAGTTTGAGATGAAAAAAAGATTTCACCATGATGATAATCCCTACATGGGTTAGAAATTTTGAGTTTGATTTGATACATGATTAGAATATGGGTATGCATTTAGTATGTAATTTGATTATGAAATTTTAGTTTTGGGTTTCGTTTAATTGGGTTTAAATTTGGGGCAACATAAAAAATTATATGTTTAATAAGGGAATGAGGAAAAATTTAAGAGCGTAGATGCATACCTCTCCAATTCACACTCCTATTCCAGGTCACCCTCATCTTCCAATCTAGCATCTATAAATGCTCGAGCGTTCTTGATTCTCCTCGTTGGGGACTGTTGTGGATGTTGGGCGTAAAACACAGAATGGATGTGGTGACCCCTTTTGGTTTTTTTTTTTATATGTTAAACAAAAAGCTCAAGTGTTATGTAATTCTTTAACGCTTGAGCATTCTAGAAATACATAACACTTGAGCATTATGCATTTCTATAACCCTCTCAGCATTATAGAAATGCATAACACTATAGCATTTTCATTTCCTATCCTTCCTGTTAAATGACATGGTAGGCTTGGGCCCACCCATGCCTAGTTCAAAGAAACATTAGAGTGTTTTAGTTTTACTAAACTTTCGTGCTTTTTGCAAAACTAAGATTACATCTAAAAGGTCCCTCAACTTTGTGTGAGGGCCCCAACTTAGCAAATAAAATTATCAAAGCTGAAGCACCAACATCATTGATAGAATGGAGAGCTTCTAAAAGGGGATTGTAACGAAGACAACCTGAAATAAAGTGATCTTAGTTAACAAGAAAAAAAAGAATTAGTAAAGCCTTAAATAATATTCACAAATTGTTGTTGGAATCCATTTACTATCGTCACTAAAATAAATGGGAATGACTTCTTTCTCAAATCCACCTCTACACCCACCTCTACACAAGTCGTCATATTATATCGAAACAAGTTATGTTTAGCATCTAAAATAAAGACTTTACTCGTTAGTGAGCATATCCACAAAGAACCTTCAGTTAATAGAAAGAGTAGGATGTTCCAACCATAATTACACTACACATATGCCAAAGAACCCACAATATTCCATGTACCATAGTGAACGACTTGCCATATTGTTGGTTTAATGTGAAACAAAAAAAACATGTATTTCTGGCCTCCTAATTCGCTATATACCATTTATTGAATGCCACCTTTTCCGGCACATAACCGAGAAAATACAAAATCACCCCGTGCCACTCTATTATGGCTTCCTCATGCATATTTCATGTTACTAGCAAAAAAACTATTAAAATCAGAATTACCTACAAGGCCAATGCTGGTTCACGGGCTTTACGTGAGGGGAAGCGATGCCGATGTATATATTGAAGGTACATATTCTTAATAATTAAATTCCATTAAATATTACTTACTAGAGATGTATATATTAAACCTACATATTCTTAATGATTAAATTCCATTAAATAACATATTAAACAATACTAAAATAACCCATTCAAAGACTATGAAGATGAATATCAATTTGCTTTACAATAATCAATTAACAAATGATAATGATGATAGAACGGATATTGGGCAACTAGTTATGGCATCAAACCCAAAAGATTCGTGATATGATAACAATCAAACATCCATTCACATTCACATTCTTATTCAAACCTTCCTCACCTACACGATACTTCGCATCAAAATTAATAACATAAAATTGAAAAAAATATATATAAGAAGCTTATAACAGCTAGATCACGCCAATCTTAATACTTTTCGTGCTGCTATTTTAGATTGTTTTATATTTCTTACTTCAATTTAAATAATCATTTTTTTCCCTTTCCTTCTTCGATTAAAATCGTTTATTTTAACATCGCATTAATATTAAATTGAATTACAATTAAGTTATATTGAAAGTAAATTAAATTACAACTAAGTTATATTGAAAGAGTTTTTTTTAATACGTAATTACTTTTTTTATTTCATTATTTTAACAATTAATCCTCTTTTAAAGCATTGTTTTAACAATAATTAAATTAATTATTAAAATATAATTTAAATTTTGTTTAAAAAGAGTTATACAAATTATAATTAATTAAGATAATTTGTTTTTAATAAATTATACAAATTATAAATATCTAATGATTGTGCAATTTAAAATATATTAAAAAACAATTATTTAAATAAAAATGATCAAATTGTTATTATTACACAAGCTAAATGTAATTATGATCAATTATAATAATAATATTGCAAAAATAGAAATTACACAATCTAAATATCACTAACATGAAATATAATAAAAATAATGCAAAAAATTAATTCTATTTATATATTTAAAATGTAATTCAATTCATAAAAAAATTTATAATTTAGAAAAAATTACATATAAAAATTGTAATGATAAAGATTAAAAAAAACCAAATTTATGATCATTAATTAATATGATTATATTTAAAAACTATCGTTATCACATTTATATTTAAGTTATCACATTTATGTTTAAATTACTTTATATTATAGTTATCAAATTATTTTAATTGTAGTTAAAGTAATATATCTTTGAAGAATATTAAATAATTTGATTGAATGTTATAAGTTGTTTGGCACGTAGTTTCAAGGTTACATATAAATGACAATTTAATATAAAAAAAAGATTTGAAGAATATTGAAAACCTAAATCAAAGAAATTTTGGATCCACACTTAATTAACATTGAAAATATTTAATTAACATTGAAAATATTTAGAATCCACAATCAACTTGAATCCTTCTTGCTTATCAGGATCTTCAACCACAAGATAGCACTAGGGTTCTTCTTCAACTACAAGATAGCTCCAGAGTGTTCTTCTTTGATGGGAAACGTTATGATATTAAATACTATAAAATTAGATCATACTTGAAATAAATCCAGTGGTGTTAGGTTAATCAAGAAGGCATTTGTTGTGAAAGGACGATAATGGCAGGCATTGGTACAGGAGGAGGAGGAGGAAGCATCGCCCAGAGATGGAGATTACTGCAGGGGAGCAACCACTGGGAGGGACTCACTGACCCTCTTGACTCTGATCTTCGCAAAACCATTCTCATCTACGGAGACCATTCTGAGGCAACATACGATACATTCATCGATGAACGCCGCTCCAAATACGCTGGAAGCTCCAGATATGGCGGTCCTCGTTTCTTTGACGACGTCGGCTTAACGAAAGGGGCGAGAGAGTGGGGATACAGCCTCTCCAAATTCATCTACGCCACTTCTTCCATCGATCTGCCGCTAGCCTTTTTTCTCACATCTCTCTCCCGCGAGGCCTGGTGCCGCGAGTCCAACTGGATGGGCTATGTCGCCCATGTTACCGACGCCGGAAAAACGCAATACGGGCGGCGCGACATCACGGTCGCATGGAGAGGAACCGTCCAGTCTCTCGAGTGGGTAGACGACTTCGACCCCGGGCAGGTCTCGGTGTCGACTCTGCTCCCCGAACGAACCGGACTCGATGAACAGACAGACAGGGTGGCTAGACACGATGCGAAGGTTCATAGAGGTTGGTTCTCTATCTACACCTCCGACGATCCCCGTTCGCCCTTCAACAAAAGCAGCGCCAGAGAACAAGTCCTTGGAGAGCTTAAGCGGCTCGTGGAATTATACAAGGACGAGGAGATCAGCATTACGACCACGGGCCACAGCCTCGGTGCCGCTGTCGCCACACTCTGCGCCTTCGACATCGTGATCAACGGCCTGAATAAACCCCCTGGTAGAGCCACGCCAATTCCCGTGACCGCCATCGTTTTCGCAAGCCCCCGGGTGGGCAACGATGCATTCAAAAGCGTGGTCGACAAGCTCCCCGACCTCAGAATCCTGCGCGTCATTAATAACCCCGATCTCATCCCACTGTGTCCGTTTCTGGGCTACACAGAAGTCGGCGTCGATCTCAGAGTCGATACCCGCAAGTCCCCGTACCTCAAGAATCCCGGGGACGCTTCCCGCTGGCACGATTTAGAAGCGTATTTGCACGCGGTGGCGGGCAGAAGAGGGGAAAAAGAAGCGTTTAAGCTGGAGGTGGATCGAGATATTGCCCTTGTTAATAAGTGGTTAGATTGGTTGAAGGACGAGTATTTGGTTCCTGATTCTTGGTGGGTTGTGAAGAACAAGGGGCTGGTGCAGGGGAACGACGGGCACTGGACCATGGCCAAACCCGCTGCCGAAGATTTTACAGAGCCTCATCAAGATTAGTATTCAATCATAATTATTATATGCATTAACGTCAAATATATGTAAACAATAAATTTACGTGTGGATCTCTGCCTGCATGCAGCTTCTCATTGTATAATTTTAGAAGCTTTATCAAACAACATTAACTGTGTAACGTGTTATCAAACGCCATTAATTTATGTAAGAAAAGTGCAGCAAGGTGGCAGGGCAGTATGTTAGAATTAGTTTGGATGTTATGGACTTTGTCTTTTGGCGGATCAGAACAATCGTTCAAAAATAGTGAAAGTAGGTCATTGTGGCGAGTCGGGCGACAGCCCTGCGGGCTCATAATACAGTAAGCACACCAAAGAAATGATAAGTGCAAATAAAATAAGAATAATGAATTTTTTTTAGAAGATTGAAAATGTCAAAATCGAATCTCCGTTTCCGTGAAAGTAAGATGTCGTACTCCATTACATGGTAAACGTGTGAACAGCAGAAATTAGTAGGTGAATGAGTGTAAGCTTATATAAGTCAATTTTTAATATAAATTGTTATTTGAGTGTAGTTGGGATAATGTTCAATGTTTAAACTGATAGTATTTAATTTCTTTAAGTTTAATTATATTTTTTTAAATTTTAAATACATTTTTGAAAATTTCATAGTCACAAATATTATAAATATAAATTATTCAAAATATTATAAATAAATAACATCTCGTAATTATCAATATACATTTGAACCATTATATTTCAACATACTCAAATTTGTAGACTTCCAGGATAAGTACTTAATAACACACATTATTCCACGTACTATTCATGTTATTGCTTCTTTGGATTAGCTATCCAGTTATAGTACGAACTCTCTATATATAGAAGGGTATGAAGCGAATGTAGTTTTTTCTCCTAGCTTGTACTTCACTTTGAAGTTTTTAAAGGTACTTGAACATGAGCTCTAGACAGCAGTATGGATGCTCACTCCTGTATGAGCCTTATTGAAACAAATACTGCAGCCACTCTTCCCGATGTATTACACCCCCCATGAACACAGCACATGCTGATGATGTAAATGTTCCCTTTGATTTCAATGAAATAGCAAGGAACTAATATTTTCCCCTGGAAAAAAAACACACACATTATCCAAATTTGTAGACTTCCACGATAAGTACTTTATGTTGCTTATGTAGGAGGTTTAAGGGCTTGGAACTTAAACTTAATCATTGGATCTCACATAGTGGAAGACTCATCCTCGTCAAATCTATTTTGAATGTGATCCCAATGTATTTGAATTTAATGGCATATATCCCAAAGGTCATACTCGATAAGGTACATAATATATTCTTTAATTACTTATGGAAAGGGTCTAAGGATTATAAGGTCTCTCAATTGTCTAATTGGAAAGCTATAAGTGCCAAGGTGGATGTGGAGTGAAAGATATCTATTTGTTTAATCAAGCATTAGCAGCTTATTCATTATGGAAATTCATCTCCAAGGATAGTTTATGTTTATGGAAACATATTTTGATTACGAAGTATGTTCTAGCCAAATCTAACCACTTTGGCGCTATATTATATATATAGTCTAGGAACACGTATATTCTTAATGTTTCAAATCAGTAACAATCTTTACATGTCTTTACCAATTGTCACAGAATTTTTAGCATGGAGAATAAGATTAGGTTTAGCGTTTTAGGTAGGAGGTGATGTTATGGTGAGTTGTGGAGAAGGTATATGTCTCCCTGAAGAACTTATTAGACAATTTCAAATGATCAACCATTGTATATGCAATAAGATGGAGCATCCTTGTTCGATGGATCTTTGGAGTCAAAGGTGGTTTCTAGCAAATGACCTAAAGCTTGATGGGGAGTGGATGTGGTAGTAGAAACTTGTAACAATACATTTCAAAACTCAAAACTGTACACATTTGCCTCAAATATTTGGATGACAAACTTGTTTAGATATAAAATACGACTAGTGGTCAATACACAATGAAACTTGGATATCTAGGTTTGCAAGATAATGCACTTTTGGCTCTTGAGTGGTGGTGGCTCAAAATTCAAAAGGTTAATGCACAACCAAAGAGTTTTCTCCAATCTGTTTAAGGATACTGTACAGACCATATGGAAAATCCTTCAGCTTTCTGTATGGACCAGTGAAGCATTCCTTCTTGAGATGCAACCAGACATAATCCCCAATTTGAAATGAATGAGGAATACAATGCCTATCGTGCCAGGCCTTAGCTTTCGCATTAGCTCGTTGCAACATTTCCTGTGCTTGTTTCTGGATGTTGTAGATATGATATCGAAACTTCAATGCTTTTTCAACTTCTCGTTGGTCAGAGTCGGTGTCGTTTGACTGTGTCAATGAACTAATCAAGTGGATGGGCGTTGAGGGTTGAAATCCATAACATATCTCAAATGGACTCTTTCCCATAGAGATGTGCTAAGCACTATTGTACCTATGTTGTATATATGGAAGACTTTCATCCCATGTCCGATAATTCTTGTGGTTATACATGTGAAGTAGTTGTATTACCAAGTGATTCACAACTTCCGTTTGTATATATGTCTAAGGGGGGTAACTTCCAATGCGATTAGATGAAAATGAGGGAGTGTTTACAATCCCTGAATTCGGTAAGATACAATTTGAAGGATTTTGTCGTTTCATCGATCAGGGCTTGATGGAAGAACTTCATAATTTTCTAAAAATTGAGGATACAGATAAAGAAATTGAATCCCAGTTGCCGATAAGGAGAGTCTTATGTCGAGTTGCTTCCAGAGAGTCTTCCAAGAGATGCAAACAAATATGGCATCTTTGTCAGAAATGATGGTCGTCAGTAAGCCATAATGTTCCTAGACATGTTCGAAGAAGAGTTGAGCAGTCTGTTGCGTTGTCGTAGTATTCTTGCATGGAATGAGAATAGCCATCTTGGAAAAATATGTCGACTACTACTAAGATCACGCCATGCTGATGTTTGGTAGTAGGATATCCCGTTAAGCAGTCCATAGAAATTGATTACCATGGTTGAATAGGAACCAGTAACGATGTATACAATCATTGTCGTTGATTCAAAGGTTTAGCAATGGCACAAACCACACATGATTGAATATACTTGTTGACGTCATAATTAAGTGAAGGCCAATAAAAAAAACTTTGGAGGATGGAAAGGGTCTTCGCTACTCTAAAGTGTCCTGCAATCTTGTTGTAGTGCGCCTCCCAAGTGAACTTTTGTCGGTGCTCACCTGTCGGTACACAAACCTATCCAAGCTTGTATAGCAAAGTATCTTTCAGGAAATAGTCAGTAGTGGACAACGAGTCGGTTTGAAGCTATCGATAAATTGTAGAAAAGTTGCAGTCTATAATACAATTGAGGCCAAGTAGTGATGTTGTAACCCTGCATATTCATCACTATAAAAAGGAGAGTAATAGGTGGTCAACTTAGACAATCAGTTGCGGCATTGGCTTTACCTTTTTGATACTTAATTACCAACTGAAATTGTTGTTGGTAATTAATCCACTTGAGTTGTCGATTTTTTTGTAACTTCGACTGGGACATGACGAACTATAAAGGCTTGTGGTCAATGAGAATGATCGGTTCCTTTCCAAGAATGTAAGGTCTCCATTTATTAAGGGCTTGCACAATGGCATACAGTTCCTTTTCATACGTCGAATACCTTATGACGGTGTCGTTAAAATTTTTGGAATGAAAAGTGACTGGGTGACCAGAATGAGTGATCATTGCACCTAAGACATAGTCAGATGCGTCCGTCTCAATCTTAAAAGGTTGATGCAAATCAAGTAACACAAGTACTGGTGCAATACAGAGCTTGTGTTTAAGCTTCTCAAAAGCTTGTTGTTGTGTCGATGTCCATTTGAAGACAATTTTCCCATTTCCCTTATGTAGGAGTGCTCTGATACTATGTAGAAATAATAGCTCCAATTCTATGAGCAAAGATGCTAAGAAGAAGAACTGGAAATAGATCTTGCTGCTAAGATAATTCTCACGAGCATACACAGGAAAAATAGAGAGAAGAAAAGAGACTAAATCACATGAATGAAGAGATGAATATTGGAGTGTATCCTTCCATTGAATAATGATGAATACTATTGTACATAAATATTACATCCCCCATAGGTAAAATCAAGTTGTATTGGGGACAACTCATCAAGTTCATAATGGTAGACTTACTAAATATGATAAACCCCCATAGGTGGCTAAAGCACTTCCCAAATTGGTCAAGGACCTCATGAATTAGAAAAAGAATAAGTGAGTTGTCAAGAGTGATGGAAAAATGTACTAATCCTGGAAAATGGAGAGAAAATCATGGAGGATGGGTTGGCAACAAAAGATAACAGTTTCCTAGTTGACTAGCTTTACCTTATCCATAGAAAAACTAGATAAAATCAGAATAGGGAAGAATCTACAGGAAAGCACAGTTACTAATTCTAGGAGTCAATAAAGTGGTCAATATCAACCCAGAATTAGAATCAAAGAATTCCTGGGGTATAGATGACAAGTGTTGAATTTGTAGTGCAAGTGGATGCTAACTATATAGGATAGTGGGTAGCAAATTAATCAAAATATATTAAATATTTATCCTAAGTTGTGAGTGGTTTTATAATATTCCAACATCTTATTGAACTGATTCGAAGGCAAGGCTACATGGTTGAAGCCTAGTATGAATCGTCGATAAAAATTCGCCAAACCAAGAAAACTTCTTAGTTCATGAATGTTTTGAGGAATGGGCCAATCTTAAAGGATTTGTCTTTCTCTGGATCTACGTGAATGCCTACAGATTTGATTACATACCCCAAATATTTGATGTTCTTCATGGAAAATGAGCATTTTTCCATGTTCAAATAGAGTCTATGTTGTCAAAGAGTGTCAAGGACATGTCGAAATTGTCAAACATGTTCTTCTAATGATCGACTGAAAATCAAGATATCGTCTAGGTAGATAATGACACACTTGTTGATGGAAGTTCAAAGAATGTAATCCATATATCGCATGAAGGTCACAGGTGCATTGGTTAAGCTGAAAGGCATGACTAACCATTCAAACAATACTTAATTGGTTTTGAAATAAGTTTTCCATACATCGGTGGGCTCGATCAGAATTTGATGATATCCCGACTTGAGGTCGAGCTTAATAAAGAATTTATCACCTTTCAGACAGTCGATTAGTTCATCTATCCTGAGAGGAGGGTATATATTCTTTACTGAAATCTTGTTTAGAGCCTGATAGTCGATGCACATGCACCAAGTCCCATCTTTCTTTGAAACGAGGATGAATGGACTTCCAAAAGGGGAGTAGTTGGGTCATATGTGACCTTCGTTGATCAAATTTTGAATATGCCTGTGAATCTATTCGTTCTCGACAATGGATCTTCTATAAACAAATGCATTAGGTAATGAAGAACCAAGAACTAGTTCAATGGAGTGTTTTACCTGACAGTGTAGAGGTACTTTGTATGGCTCTTGAAATACGTTCTGGTATTCATCAAGAATATTGTCGATCTATTGTTGTTGTTAAGAGCTGCACTGGTCGGTGATTTGACTAGTTGCAATAGTATTCCTGGGATGCTGAGGCTTAATCGTGATCAATGTGAATATCTGAGCATGGTTGATGAGCTTCTTTGTCTGTTTGGAAGATATCATTGCAAACGTTGGTGTGGGTCATCTCTTTAGTATACCATACCATTGGTTCCAGATTTTGACAATCACCTTCGTAGGACATGACTCATAAATCCCATGTCGATCCCATAAGTAAGGTTTCCCAAACAGGGCATCGGCTATAGAAAGTTATTCCATGTCACAAAGTACTTCATCTTCAAAAGGATTAATAAAGTAGCTGTGTTTGCATTCTCGGGTGATTCTTAGTTCTTGTCCATCCTTCATCCAACTGATATTATAAGGTTGAATATGGTGACAAGACCTAGTTTCTTCACGAGATCTTCAAAAAAAAGTTCTTTTGACTGCCATTATCCATAATTAAATGCAATGGATTGTTTTGAACCCATATCTGTGTATGGAACATGTGCTCTTGTTCCTCCTTATCAACAATAGTTGAGGCCATTGGAGTGGTCAATGTTGATGTCAAAAGGGTCAATGCTTCTGGGTCAGATTCTACCAGGTTTTTGTCAGACAAGTCAAAGGTAGACAATTTTTCCAAAACTTTCTTATGATGCTTGCATTTAGACGTATCATGGCATGATGAACTGTGGTAATCACAACATTTCCTAGAAGGGGGTGGTTTTCTACGTTTCCTCTTATCTTTCTAAGAGTGATTTTTTCTATGGTCTTGCTTTGGTTGGGTTGGATGAGAAGGGTGTCTTGACTTGTCAGAGTCAGCTGGTGACTTCTTGTTGGATGTTTGACCTGTCGACTTACTGGCATGGTGGAACGCATCCATAAGCATACTAACAATCAGAAAATCCATCTCTTGCTGAAATTACGAGGACAATCTGCTCATGTACTTCAAAACAAGCAATTTCTCTTCTTCTCAAATGCCAAATCTAGCCATGAGTTGATATAAGTCTTCAGTGTAACTTTGCATAGACTAGTATTTTCATTTCCTTAGTTGATGCCACTACTTATACTATTGTTCAATGTACTTGAGCAAGTAGAACTCCTTTCGGACGTATTCAAAAAATTTCTCCCACATATCTATGGGGTCTCTGTATTTCTCCATCTTTGTTGATAAGTTCTCCCACCAACAGTGCATAGAGGTCAACATCTTTAAGGATGGGATGGTGATATTTTCAACTTCTGAGAGTTGGTTCACGAAGTAATAGGATTCCAGTTGTTGTACCCAATTGTCTACAGATACCGCATCAATATTTCCTTCTAGATTCGGTATGTCCAAGTTCATTTGCAGTTTTAATGGATTGATCTTGTCGGAGTTGGATCTTGTTGAGAGTCCTCTTGATGTTAAGGCGAATCATGTAAGAATCTCATTGAACTGGGTGAACATTTCGGTTCATTGTCGATGCAGTGATTTCTTTGTGAGTTGTTATGTATCATCAATTACATCTCTATTGTTTGTTTCTCCGACCATGTTTGGTCTAGTAGTGCGAGTAGATAGATACTCTAAAGTTGAAGGTAGTGTCTTCTTGGATTGTTGAGTTTACGAACGTGTTTGAACATGCATAATTCAGGTAACCTCGATGCAAGTGTCTACACATGACTTAAGAAAGAACAAGCTATGATACCAATGATCTCGGTGCCCAGGTGCACGACGAAGACAACAGTTGGACTGAATGAATCAGGTATTGTTATGGCAAAAGCATAATAATAATAAGGAAATAAGGAAATACGCTACACACAGAAGCATACACATACACACACAGACAATATTCAAGAATTTAGACCAATCTTTGTTACTTCATTACTTGCATGCTTAATTATATTACATTAATGTACATGCTTAAATAGAGTGTTGAGAATGCTTGGGTTGTCTTCCCGTTACGTTTAGTTACAAGATAAGTTAGAACGGTTCAGAATTTCAACCGTTACAGATGACTGGAAGACATAGAGACAATCCGTCGAAGTCATGTCGATTTCCAGTGTTGATGATGCATGTTGAGGTGTTGAATCTGTTGAATTCAAGATTAAACCTTTCAAGTTTTTTTTGAGGTTGTGTCGAGGTTCAGAACTTGTCGAAGTCAATGTTAAACCTTTCAAAGTCGATAAACAATGCCAACTGCTGGGTGGATCAGTACCTTCCTAGGATAATTCAAAAATATTGACAACATTTGAACTACAAAATTTACGTTTGGTTAGGTTTTTGTAAGATTAAAGCTCCGTAAAATTTCATGATGCATTTTTTCATTAACAACTTGTGATTTGTCATGTTTTGGAAGTTTGAATCCTACCTCCATTATTTTCCTATTGGGATTGCCACTAACCATGAATACCATCTCTTAGAGAAGAGTTGTTTCATGTAGTTACGTGCAAGATGAAAAGTCAGACAAAGGATTAATGTGTAATGGCTACAATTTGAATCCCCTCGAGTGGAAAAAAGATCGTAAACTTACAACACATGTTTTAATTGCCTATAAATTTGTTGACTTTTGAATGAATCATGCCATATTCACAATCAACAAAGAACATTGAATTGATATGTGTGAGAACACGACTTCAAGACGTGTCGAACACATGTTTTTTCATGTCATGATTTTTGAACATGAAAAAACACATGTTGAGGATGTGTTTGTGTCCAACATGACCCCATGAGACACGAGGGGAAATATGGACTTATACGGTGACTTAGCTTGCCAATATAAGGAATCTATTCTTTAATAGCACCGTTTACCCATCCTTTAGGCTCTATCCTTTACCTCTACCCGGAATATTGAATTTGGTCCTCCAAGGACATTAATCAACACCTTATAGTTTTGATGAAACTTCCTAATCCAAGTGTTAAAATAAGGTATAGAATCTTCCCATGCTTAACAAATATTTTCCCTTGACTGAAGGGTACATTTTGGTTAAGGTCAAGACAATGGAATTCAACAGTAGGCTCTACCAACATCAAGATACATACGGAGGTTGATGTGTTTGATTACATGCCAATCACATACTACCATACCTGATAGAATCCAGTGGAAACCTTGCAACCCTAAAATCCACTATACACAAGTATGCAAAGTCTCTCATTGGTATATAGAAAGACTGCATAGAACTAGAATAACATCAAGTGGAATCCATACGTGCCCCAATTTACATATAAACAAATATACTAAATGGCCTATAGAGTCCAAAAAAAATCATGCTACAACAAATAATGGCATATATATCAAAATACTTGCATATATTGGGATTTTATTCATCAATAACACCTTCTGCCACCTCCTCTAGGCTCTAGCCCTTGCCTCTACCCGCAATATGGGATTTGTTCCTCTGAGGGCATTAGTCAACACCTCACATTTTCGATGAAACTTCATAATCCAAGGCTTAAACTAAGGTAGAGAAGCTTTCCAATCAACATATGCACATAGTACATTTAATGTATGCATCTGGAAATTGAAATTAACACAAATATACGACATAAATTTAAGATGAAAAAATGTTAAATGTTTATTTTTTAGTGTAAGATTCAAGATCAATTTTAAAATTTAAATTAAAAATAATTTATGTTGTTATTTTTCGTAAATTAGTTTTACATTTTCCATTGCTTAGAGATGTCATTATACCATGTGTATTTTTCTAATGATATTTTTTTTTGTATTTACAATTGCAGTGGCTACTATTGACCATAATGTGGATATTTTGAGAGTGATTGATCATTTGAGAGATATTGGTTCTGCTTGGAGGGGTGGAGATGAAATCCGTCACTCCTTGTCGACATCATTACAGACAATTGTGGATACTATCAGCAGATCCAACGATGCGTTGTATAGCATAGCATCGTACAGAGAGATAAAACAATAAGAATATGATAATGGATTTAGCTACAATGAGATTCAAAAGATGAAAATAACCAGAGAGCATATATATTCACAATTTAGAGTGTCTAGGACAAATGACATTCGAGAGAATAACATACCACACATTTCAATTGAGTGGTGCATTTGTCAACCAATCAGAGATCACCTGATGGACAGATGGTACACAGTTTTTGATATTCTATCGCACAACAACAGGGAATTATCGTTGTACTTCCTCCAAAAGGTTTATGTAGAGTTTGTGATGGGAAAACATGTCAACTATTTTGACATATTGGGGTTCCAGAGCGATGCCCCAAAATTGTCCCAATGCTAGGCATAGAGATGCCGAATGATAGATACCTCCACCCCATATCCATATACTGGCGCCATACATCCCTCCTGCACATGATATGATTCCTCAGACACAGGAGGCATTTATAATGCTATCTCAGATGATCTCGCGCCACACCACAACTATTGACCAAGCATGGCCCTCTTCCTCTAGTGGGGTACAACCACCAGCTTCTAGTGGCATAGGACCATCTATTGGTGGTGATAGACTGACATCCCATGATCCCCATATTGAGCCACACATGTGCACGATGTGTATTCAAGTCTATTATGGTCACGTACCAACACATGGTACCTATACGATGGTTGTTGGTCAAGTAAGGACATTGTAAAATTTTTATTGTTGTTCAATTTAATTTTTCCATATTGTACATATATTAAAAGATGCTTAATATATGCAATTTTTAATGATGTAGGAGCTTGATGCCTCTATAGGGGGTGGTAGTGTACTGGGTGTTGTCATATCTGAGGCATAAACAACCAACACTGAGGTCATATTTCAACATGTCAGTTTGTTAATACTTATCATTTTGTCAATACATGTTTGTTCATTAATTTGTTAAATGGTCGAATATTTATAATTTTTGAAGTTGCAGGAACCGCATCCTAAACAAGATGAGGGAGACATTGATCTTAGTGAACACTGGATTTCCCTCATGTGGCTTCTATGATTACCTCTGGAATGTAAGTACATGGTTAATGACTAAATCTTGTTCAAATTATTTTTTTATTACTGTACTCCTTCATAGATTGCTAATATTTATAATTTTTAAACTTGCAGATGTTATCTGGCTCTACACAAGGGAAAGAAATTGCTAGCAATGATCCCTCCCATGGGGTGGATATGTCCCAAGCAGAGGTAAGTATATTACAACATGTTAGTTTTTCAATACATATTATTTCATCCATTCATGTCTATGTCTAACTATGGTAACACTTTATGGCTGCAGGAATCAATGCAAATCGTTGCACCGTCACTTTGGTTTGGCTCTCCCCATAGTCCAAATGTATATAAGTGTTTTGTCTACACCAGATGACCCTCTTTCATAAAAAGAGTGGGTGTCCATGATCATGGACCTACTGATTCCACAATAATGTACACATAGCCTCCAATGACAATTGCTAGTTAGCTTTCAGTTAACTTCACAACTTGTTTTTCTTAATGTTATTTTTTCATGTTTACATCATAAGGATGGAGAGTCCTCCATGCCAGGCCTTAGCGGGGTTGTCGATGTTGCATTTAGTGTTACATCTACAATGGGGATAAGTCACACAGAGATATCTACTTGAATATTGGTACTTGTACAATTCATTTGTATTGTGTATGGACATGCACGATGTCTAACTGTTTTAGCATTTGATGAATGTAGACTCACCCTGGTACATTAGTGCACATGACCGAGATTGATGTTCAACCTACAGCTTCACTTGGTACTGAAGAAACCTAGTGTCCTACCCCACAACAATTTTTTTTGGTGAGATGTTCATTAATTACAAAATTGGTTAGTTCTTTCTCATGCATGTACACATTGATAATTGTTGAGATAATTGACATTGTTTATTTTATTCGTAGAGAAAAATTGCAGAGAGGCTCTTAGCAAGGAGGAGGACACCTGAGGAATCTACACCCCGAATGGATTTAGTGAATATTTGTTTTATGTAATTGAGTCGTATTTTAAATTTTCAAAGTTTGTTAGTGCTCCAGTATTAGTTCAGTTACCTGATCAAGAAATACGATCCTTGATTTGCAGTTTCCATAGATGCACGGTGGTCATGGATAGAGGAAAGAAACATCACACTTAGGAAAAAACAAGAGGAAGTTAAATTTTTGATGTGTTATCCAGGACAGATATGTACTTTTGTGTTCAAGAGGAAGTTAGATTTTTTATGCATGGTCTAGGACATATGTACTTTTATTTCAATGTACATCAATGATTTTTTTGATACATGTACATTGACAGGCCATTTAAGGGCCTTCTATTTTTGTATTATAATTTCCATGATATAAAAAATATTTCATATTGGCTCTTGAGATCTTCATAGTTCAGTCTTACGTGTGATCAATAATGTTTCTATGTGTAATGTTCCCAATTTTTAATAGATTTTATGATTGCATGGGGATATCAGTTATAAATTTGAGAACAATGCACAATTACAACATTGTGTAATGACAACAATGTACATTTAAATTGATCTTGAACACGATCCAATTATGCATACAAAGTTAGATTTTATTTAGAACAATGCAACATACCTAACACACATAAGAAACTGATCCAACTAAGTGGAATACAAAAGCACCTTACCCACATAACAACCCAGCAAACATTTAATTTAGGGAGGAGAGAGGGAGTTAGGGGGATACTTATTTCATTTTGTTTCAAAGAGCTAGGTTGTTTTGAGTTGTTCAACTAATTTCTATGCTTGGGTTTGATTTTCGAAAGAGTGCTTGGAAGTCATATAGTTAGACCTCTTATTACTGTTAGATCAGCTAAAAAGAAAGCTTTTGCTTTTGGTTTCTTAATTATTGTTCTTCATAGGTTAGTGAAAGGTTGCTTTTGATTTTGATTGGAAGAAAATATTTGAGATTGATCATAGTTACATTTGAGGATGAACCATTGGATCCTGGATTAGTTTCACAAACTTTCAGGCATTCATGTTTCTTCCCTTTCTTTATATACTCTTTTCTCAACAAAAATATCATAGTTTGAGTTAGGTCTTTTCATATTTGAAGAGTTTTAAAAAGAGTTTAGTGTACCAATTAGTTGTAGCATCTTTATTTTTGGAAAAGAGATCTTATTTCATTTACTTTCAAGTTTGGTTATTAGAAGTCTTTTGTTTGCTTGCAATTTGAAAGATAGTTCAGTGTGATTGCTTGGGATTTATTTGTTTGAGAAACAGAATTGAATCACTCTCTTCCTCCTGTAAGTAGGGCATAATTCGAAAGATAAAGTGAAAATTTGCATGATCATGCTGCATGGTTTTACTTTTTCTATCCACACCTCATGCATTCACCTAATTGTTTAAGATAAAATTAACGCTAGTTATAGGTAAACAAATTTAGTAACTTGAGTGATAGGATAGAGATGTGTTCCGATGTCTTAAAACACATGAGTTGTCATTATATTTCCTGCACTGCATCCCGGGGGCTTGTAGTTCTTCCACGTACCAACCGGTATATCGAATGGCCTTTCACGTACCCTTGAGGTATATAGAAAGGTACTTCACGTACTCAGTAGTATATCAGAAGGCTCCTGTCGAATGGTTGTGCATTAGACAACACTAACACGGATTTGAGCTCCCACGTACCTTGTGTATATCTAGAGACCCCTCTAGGATACCTTAAACCAATTGAGAAAATCCTTTTGTCCATCTTGTTGGATAAATACACCACTCGGGGAGCTACTATGCACGTGTCGTACAAGTAGTCAGGTATTCATGCAAGGATACAGTCCTAATCCTCCTTGTCGTGTTTTACTGTTGGACCCTGTGGTATATCATGAGTTATGAAGACTTCACAATCCTAGTGAGAAACTGAATTTTATCAGCCCCTCTTATCACCTAAGTTTGTTTGTGACCTTTAGATTGTGTAGGAGTGGTTTTGTGTGCGATTCTAGTTTCAAAACCTAGGTTAGGTTTTTAGTGACCAGCAGTCTGGTTGAGTTACCTTTGAGACGTTCTCAAAGAATACGAAGCTTACCACCTGACTCTCCTCCTATCATGGAAGAAGGCACCATGGAAGCCATAGACCAAAATGTCACGACTGATTCCCATGTGGAAGGGAATCTAATTGTGGAATCCGAGGAAGAATTTACTACTTATGATAATCCCTTGGTCGAACAGCCTCCTACAACAGATACAACCTTTTAGTTTCCAATGGAAGTTCAACCTGGTGCATCAGATTGGGTATTCAATCACCCATATGATGATACCGTAGGAGTAGAATTTGGTCCAAATGCTCCTTTCTAGAAAACTTCCCTAGGGCAATCTATTTCTTAGTATGGGACTGCTAGGCCTTCCTATGTTACCACCATTAGAGAGACTCCATCGAATGAGGAAATGTTTAGGAGGCTCCAACCATCTATTGATCATTTGCATAACTTTCAATGGAGCCTTGTGAACATCAGTGTTTCACCTTTTCCTCATCGTGCAATAATGTGGGATCCTTTTCCCCGTCCTTTGGAAACGACCCCTCGAGGATATCGTGCACTTTCTTCATCTCAAATGATCACCAGCTTGTGATACAACATTTCATGATCCAAGTCAACCCTCCAATCCCGCTCTTCAGTTCCAAATCTTAGTTTTGCCTATGGTTCTCCTGTATCTTCTACCACTAGGGGGAAACCCCCAGCCCAAGTTGTTTCAATGACTAGTGGAGTTACTTCTAGTACAAATAAAAACCCTATTATAGGAAAACCAGTAGCCATTGATCCTTCCACAAACACCAATTTGGTCGTCCCTCCTTCTAGTATAGGGAAACCCTTAGGGGTACAACCTATAGTTAATCAACCTTCTTGGGGTTATACTTACCTAGGAAACCAACCACCTATAAGAAATGTGAATTATCAACCTAGGTCTTCAGGGATTGTGTATCCTAGAATACCTTACCTTGAAAATATGTTTACACCATGGGGTAAAACTAATTGGTCGTATATTCCTGTACCAGGAGGAACACCTATGAATACGGATGGAGGTTTATGGAGGGCCACCTAGAGGAGGCCCCCCTGGTGGAGGCTCACTTAGAAGAGGTCCACCTTTTGTAGGACCACTACCTGGAGGACCACCTTTTGGAAGAATACCACCTAGAGGAACACCACCTGGAGGACCAACTTCTGGAGGACCACCACCTAGAGAACCACCTTCGAGAGGTATGCCACCTGGAAGACCACCTTCTGGGGGACCACCACCTAGAGGACCACCTTATGGGGGACCACCACCTAGAGGACCACCTTATGGAGTACTACCACCTAGAGGACCCCCTCCACCTATAGGAGGCCCACCTCCTGGATGCCCGTCGTCATCAGGAGCATCTTCGGGAGGATCATTTGCAAATCCACCACCCCAACAGCTAGTGTATTAGTCGAATTATGGTCCTAGTGGTATACAAATTCCATATCAATATTACCAGTATGTACAACCTAATAGGTAACTTCCATTTTTGGAAACTTTGGACTTTCCTGATTTGTCCAAGTTGATCAATGATACCATCCAACATAACCCTTCATGGCCTGCAATTCTGGTTAAGTTACCATTAGACATTCCACAGTTTGATGGGAAGCAGGGAGAGGATCTAAAAAATCACGTCATGACATTCCATCTATGGTGTTATTCTAACTCCTTGATGGATGATTATATCTGTTTACAGCTCTTCCAATGAAATTTAACTGACATAACTTCCAAGTGGTACATTGAGCTTCCAAAACATTCATTTTTGGATTTCAAGTTGTCGGCAACGGTTTTTACTACCCATTTTCAGCTACTTATCCATTACGAGGTTGGTACGGATCTTTTAACATCGCTTCGTCAGAATACATCCACCCATATAAATAAGATCACATTCATGAGTGGAGAAGATGACAAAGACTCATTAAAGATCCTATCCTAAAACAATTATTGATTGATTGGTTTACGAAATCCTTGTTTCCTCCCATTGCCTGTGATGTGGCTATGGGAGGTGTTGTCACTAAAGAGCAGGCTATCATCCAGGATCAATATCTGGACTTGGTTTATTCTCAGTCCAAAACTTTGTATGATCTAATTCCTTAGACTTCTCATTCCAGCATAGGCCCTGCCAAGTCACCTGCAGAAACTCCTATTTATGGGGTTGTAGATTCAATCCATCACCCATCCATAGTAAATCCTACTAAGCAACAGAGTACTTCTACCACTATTCCTTCTACTCCTACGGTTTCTGCCGAGGTGAATGCTATTCAAATTACGTAAACACCCGATAATAAAAATAAAGGAAAAGGTAAAGGTAAAAAGTTAGGAAACCAAGAGGAGAAACCCAATACTGCGACCTCAAAGAACGAAAGCAAAGGTAAGATGAAGGCTAAGTATCCTTTCCTACTGTGTGGTGGTGACCATTTCATGAAGAAGTGCCCTCATCGTGAAGAAATTAATAAGTTTTTGAAAAATAACCCTACACCGATGGTACTTACTGACCCTTTTCTGTCTCAACAGCAGTTGATTGATCATATGCCTTAACAAGGAACCTCTAATTCTACTGAAGAGATTGGAATGATTTCTGCAGAAACTGTTAGCTTGACCACTCATAGTCAAACATATGACAAACCAGTAGAGAAGAAGGATGAAAATAATTCTTCCAAGAAAGTTCCTTCTATGAGTTCATCTCCTCCACCTCCGTCTAATGACCCTCTTACGATTGAGAAAACTAACCTAGACTTGATTTTGCCCCCACCTAAGAGTAATCTACGGAAATCTATTTTCAACCCAAATGCTCGACCCACCCAATTCTACAACATTGTTGAATATTTGGTTCAAGCACCTTGTGCTATGTCTACATTAGAGGTACTCCAAAGTTTTCCTATGCAGCACAAAAATCTATTGATGGATTTAGGGGCCTTAGATCTGGATCACACTAATATGATTCATTTTAATGTGGAGAATTACAAGTCCAGGTTACCCTACCAACTAGCATTTCAAATCGCGACCAGGGAAGTTGGGAGAAAGGTCCACCAGACTGTGTTCGACAAAGGGGCTTCCACTTGAGTGTTGTATGTGTCCTTCTAGAGAGCCATTAGTTCTCCTGAAATTATGAAGTCACCCACAAATTTGAAAGCTTTTGACGGATGAGGTTTCCAACCTCATGGTCTGTTACCAGCCCTATCAATCGAGCTAGGGGGGAAATACTGTTTCCGTTCAAGTGGAGGTATTCAATGCTCCTTTATATTAAAATATTTTATTGGGGAGAAACTGCTTTTATGCTATGATGGTTGTGGCTTCGACAAATTTTCATACTCTCTAATTCCCTCAGTTAGGGAATATTTTAACTATTGATCAACTTGATTTTTGTTCACCCGATGTTACTGCCACTACTGCAAACAATATTCCTATGCTAGGGAAATCCCCTCTGCCTTATCAATCAGTTGGGGTAGGAATTTTGAAGGATTCAACTCTTATGGGTGTGTTTCCCTCGACTCCTCTTAGTATGGAAGTAGAAACTGTGAACATGATTTCCATGACCAGCCACAGTCCTAAAGGTAAAGAAGTTGTTGAGACATATTCTCTAGGTCCTTACAAAGCAATCTATGATCTTATTCAATCTGTTTCTGATGTACACTATGATGATCATCATCTAGTGGCACAGGATCCCTATCACCTACCCTATTGGCTAGATTCCCCTCTCCCCGCTCTAGTTTATCTCTTGTAGAATTTCCCATCGGATGAGTCTATTATGGAGATCATGAGTGTGGATGAACCTATATGAGAAGATCATCACCATATATCCTCTTTCCTTCCCAATTCCAATTCGGTAGACTCTAATTTTGTGTCTCTCATTAGTACTAATATTGTCAAAAATACTTAAACACATGTACTGTTACAAGGCACTGATTATGAAGGAAACCTTTGTAACATCACCTCGATGACTCCTATTGACATATTAGTGAAGCTTGGAACTATTGAACATGTTCATGTAGGCCAAAACTTTTCAACTAAAAAGTATATAGCTCTATTCAAAGAGTTCCAAGGTGTTTTTTCTTGGACATGCGAAGAAATGCCTAGGATTAATCTATCCATCATTATACACGAAATTAAGACTTATCCCAGGATGATACCAGTCCGGAAAAAACTGCATCAAGTCCATCCGAGGAAAGCTGCGGAAATAAAAGACAAAGTTGACAAACTTCTGAAAGTGGGTTTTATTTATCCTATACCATTGACTGAGTGGGTATCTAATATTGTCTCTGTAGTTAAGAAGCAGGGAACTATTAGGATTTGCATCGATTTTCAAGATTTGAATAAGGTTTGTCCCAAGGACAACTTCCCTACTCCACATATCGATCAAATCATTGATAATTGTGTCGGGAGCATCATCTTTTCATTTATGAATTTCTTTCTTGGCTATATCTAGATGGAAATTTTACCTGTCAACCAGCATAAGACGACATTCATTTTTCCGTGTGGAACCGTTTCCTATCAGAAGTTACCCTTTGTTTTGAAAACTTCCTGAGCTACATTCCAATGCACCATGTCCTATTCTTTTCACGATATTAAACACATTGTGGAACCATATCTGGATGACCTCCTTGCTCAATCACAACAACAAGAGGATCACCCAGGGCATCTTAGGGACATTTTCCTTTGATTTTGTCATTATAATATTCAACTTAATCCACACAAGTGTGTATTTTGTGTTCAAACTGGACGTATTCTTAGATTCGTGGTTTCCAAAGATGGCATCCGGATAGATCCTTTGAAGATAGTTGCTATTTTGGCCTTACTCGCCTCGACCAATATTACTGAACTCCAAAGTTTGCAAAGGAAGGAAAAATTTCTTCGTTGTTTTGTATGCAACTTTGTGGAAAAAACCAATGGCTATATGCGTCTCCTTATGAAGAACACTCCATTCTTCTGGGATGACCAGGCCCAACGAGCTTTTAATAATTTGAAACACGCTCTGAAACATTCATCGTCGTTGCACCCCCAAAATTATTCAAAATACTTTCTGCTTTATGTTGTAGTCTCCACACTTACCATTGGTATGGTTCTGTTGCAGGAGGATCTCAATGGCCAATAGCATGTGATTTACTATCTAAGTAAGAGTCTCCTTGACTATGAAACTTGTTATTCATGTGTGGAGAAGCTAGCTTTGGCTACGATCATTGTTGAGCAAATATTTTGTCACTACATTTTACTATGCACCACAATTGTTCTTGCTGATCAAAACCCTATGTATTACATTTTGACTCGTCAAGTAATAGGGGGAAAGTATTCCCATTGGATCGTCATCCTGCAGGAATTTGATCTCAATTTCGCTAAGGCTACTTCAAAGAAGTCCATAGTTTTCATGGAGTTAATGTGTGACCTTCCCTATGCTCTCATGGAAGCTGAGCCCAATGATTCATTTTCGAATGGATTTTTGTTCTTGATTAGCACAAACGACCCATGGTATGGAGATATGATCATTTATCTCCAAACCCAAAGGTCTCAACTTGATATGTCCTGTGACGATTTCCAACACATCCGTCACCACGCAAAATATTACCTCATTTTAAATGACACATTATACCGGCATGGTATTGACTCTATTCTTCGACGATGTCTTACACACGAAGAAGATGAACAAGTTTTAAATGAATTCCACTCTAGAGCATGTGGCGGTCATCTTTCTGGGATGGATACAACTCAGAAAATCCTTCGGGTTGGGTATTTTTGGCCCTCAATATTCAAAGATTGTCATGAGGCAGTTAAAAAATGCCCACCTGTTAACTTTTTTATCCAAAAAAGTGCACCCACCCTACTCCTTTACACCTCATCATTGTCGTTGTCCCTTCCTCCAAATGTGGGATAGATTTTATACATTGTAATCCTACCTTAGCCGAGGGGCATGGTTACATCATCGCAGTCATAGATTATTTTACAAAATGGGCTAAGGCAATGCCTACATATGCAGAGGATGGCACGACTTCCACTCTATTTATTTTTAATCATGTAATAACTAGGTTTGGAGTTCCGCAAGCCATAGTCACTGATCACGGATCCCATTTCTGTAATCAGATGATGGATGAGTTGAGTGTTAAGCTAGGATTTTGTCATGAAAACTCAACTCCTTATTATCTGCAGGATAATGGTCAAGTTGAATCCATTAACAAAGTTTTGAATACCATGCTGCGTAGGATGGTTGGAGATCATAAATCCAATTGGAACTTAACTCTATTTTCTGCATTATGGTCTTATAGAACTTTGGTTAAAACAACAACTGGTTTCACACAATTTCAATTGCTCTATGGACTGGAAGCTGTCTGACCTATTGAATGTGATATCTCGTCACTCAAACTTGTAGTAGATCTTCTCCCAAACACTTTTGCTGAAGAAGAACATTTTTTTACTAAAAAAACCTTGATGAGAATCGAAGAGATGTTTCATTGGATAATGAGGCACATACAAAATGAATCAAGGCCCAATATGATAAGTCTGTTCAACCTCATGTCTTTAATGAAGGTGATATGGTTCTGACTTATGATCAAAAGCATGACAAACTTGGAAAAGGGAAGCTGGAATCCATGTGGTATGGTCCCTTCATCGTGAGTAAAGTTTTAGATAAAGGGGATTATGAGCTTGTAGATTATGATGGGATACCTTTTGGGAAACCTCGCAATGGGTTGTACCTAAAAAGTTAATATGCTTGAATATAATTATGTTATAGTACCTTGTATATATGTATATTGATTGAATTTTTGGTGTGGTTTTAGTATTTCAATATGGTTTTGTTTTTTTGTCAGTACTATTTATACCATGTTTTGGTTATGTAGATCAAATGGATTTTTTATGTTTTGCTGATGGTGCTTGCCATCATACCTTGAACCTTGCTTCGTCTGCTTAGGTTTTGTATTCCCCAACTCATGATCTAGTCATTTCAGGAGCAATTTGTGTATTCCCAGCCACCAATAACATCGTTGAGTACCATGCGGTAATAGGTTTGTTAACCGAGGATACATCTCGGGACATTGATCACTTGGTAGTCTTCATGGACTCACAGTTAGAGGTTTTTCACTTGAACCACGTCTATGACATTTGAAACCCTACACTGCTTCGTCTTTTTCAGAGAGTGTGTTTGTTAGAAAGGTTGTTTGAATCTATTACTTATAGGCATATTCCTAGGTCTTATAACACTGTTGCAGATTCATTGGCCAATTACATTTTGGACTGGTATATTTCCCATACATAACTTTTGATAGATAAAACATGGTTCATTGCAAATAAAATAACAGTAAAAAAGACATAAAAACTCATATCACAACAAAATTTGAGCCCATAATCCGATGGCTTTAATGTCTGAAATTCGACAGAAGCCTGTCTATAATTCGACAACAACAATTTTGTTTGTCATAGGTGGCATATTGTTGGATATTCGATGACATGCCAAACCCCGTCAAATATCCGGCTCCCATATAGTCAAAAATCCGACTTCTCTTTCCAGATGACATAAGGAATGCTTTGTCGGATTTTTTACAGAGACCTGTCGAATGTCCGATGACTCTTTAGTCGTTGCTCTGATGAAAAATTCTGAATTTCCCAACCTCACCTTGGCATTTGTGTGACGCTTAAGTCATCGGATTTTCGATGGGTTATAGTGGTTCTCCGACGGCGTCCGACGGATCTCTTTTGTTGAACTCATGGAAACCTTGTCGAACTAATATTATTGTAGCAAAGACAACAACAAATCTGGTTTTGGTGATGTTACCACCATACTAATATGTACCTGGTGTGTAAAAAAAGTATTTCCCTAGTTTCCTTTTCGATCACACTCACTCGATTTATCAACTCAAGTACTAATTATCCTATTTCCTTTCTACCTTGACCTATAACATCAACAAACAGACTGGGAATTTTGAATGAGAAAAAAGGGATATGTAACACATCCCTTGGAAATTGTGGCAGTTTGGTTACGTTATCAACCACAACTATCAGCAACAGGTGGATCTACAGGAAACCATACCAATATGTCATTAGTAACATCAACAAACATATTAAGCATGTTAAAAAAAAACGAGATGAAACACATTCCTTGGTGGGAATTCAAGCAATTTGGTTGCATGCACCCTTACTTGCTATATACATGAGAAACATTACATATTTATGTATAATGGTTTGGATTCATATGGATTCACATAAATATATTTTTGGGAGTCATAATAGGAAGTATATCAACTATGGATCTTCACATAGTTTCTCCCTCCCTTTTTGGTCCATGTGTCCTTGAACAAGGATGTTAATTGATCGAGAGAGCTATGGCCCCCCAATATCAGATACACTGGTGCTTCCAAATCTCCCAACTTTGAAATTTGAAATGAAATACTCCCTTCTTCCTTCTATTAGTCAAACTATGCAAGGACTTGGATTCATTTCCACCCTTAGAATCCAAACGATTAAGAGCATGTACTTGAAAATTTTATATTGAGAAACTAAAATTAATCACTGAAGTTGCATTCACCAAAACCTAGAATGTTATGGCCCCTTGGAAACCATTAAACTAAAATCCAAAATAAGCATTGTCACAAAAAGCAGCCATCGCCTATGTTACCAAAAACCTCATCTAACACGGTCATTTATGATAGAAAACTGCCCTGAAATCAAAACACACCAAATCCCATTTCTGATATCCATTCTGATTTCTGCATAATAAGTCATTGCTCAAGAAATGGGAAGTGTTTCTACTGGCCGCTTTTAAGTTCTCATAAGCTCTTGGCAGAAAGAAAAATCGCTAGTTGTAGAGACAAAGTGGCTAGACAATGGTATGACTCAATGTCTCATTTTTGAAAAAACACTTGTTTTGGTATTCCATCTCCACAAGGATGATTTCATTTATGGTTCCAAAAGTGACATTGTCCCTCCTAATATGGGTTCCTTCGATGGAGAAGAAAGTTGAACTATTTCAGAAAATTTTGCAGCTATGTTGTATTGGGGATCCTAATAGTGATGATTTGGTTAAGCAAAGAAAGGAGTATATGCAACATTTTTATTATCTTCGAAATTAGATACCATTGAGTGGTACAAAATGTGCTTGATAGGATACTAGACTAATGAGTCCTATTTAAATACCTTATTGAAGAAGATACACACCTACTCATGAAATAACATGAAACACCTGTGTCGACCTTAAAATAACATGAAACAAGCCTAACTATTGAACCTGGACAAATTCTAGGTGATGGGAAACAAATTCCCCAGTATTGCATATAAAATGCTAGTGTTCCAAATGTATGCATTTTTTTAAAACCAATAATGTCCTCTTTAAAAACCTAAACTACTTCCAACTTAGTAAGCTTGTGTCATCATGTCCTTATACAAATATGAAATCCTGTATAGCAATTTAATAGGTTGTTTAAACACATTTTTTTTCTAAGAACTCTCTCTGTATATTTTGATTATGATAATGGTGTATCTAGGTATATAATAAGACATCAAATGAATCAATGGATTATGTCATCTTTATCTTTCGCAAGGTGTTTAACTATTTTTTGCTACTCAGAAATGCTCCCAATGTGCCTAGAACTTTCACACACTGCTGCATGGGTGCTTAGAATTGGGAATATTTTTAAAATATTTGTGAAAAGACTGGATTCTACAACTTACATAGTCATAAAGATCAAAAGTTTTTTTTCCAGGTTATTCAATCATAGAAACAACTTGATAAATCAAACTATTTAAGGTAAATTTTTGGATCAGATAGAATAAAGTTCGCCTGAATGTATGGTAATCACCATCATCAACTAAATGTGTGTGTGTGTGTGCACATGCATAAATACCCAATACACAATTCAATCAAACAAAAGAAAACATAATTATACCTTGATTTGTGGAGCTTTGCACTGTCTTTTTTTGCTTTACCTTTTAAAACATCATTCAACATACTTTAAATTTTTTCATGTTGCAATAGTTTCATGTTAGGACCTATCAAATAATTTTTTGTTTGTTTATGAAAATAACAAAACCATTCTAAATAAATACAATACTATTCAACTATTCAAGTAAATTAATTGTTACTAATAGATCACCTGACAAAACATGGAGAACCAAAAACACTATGTATATAAGCCCATCGATAACATCAAAACGCCATTTCTTTCCTCTTAACTGTGAAAATGTTTCTCAATGCTATCTGTAACAAGTTCCAATGGAGGATTCAAATAGCAATAGTAAAAATTAAACACTGAAATTATAGAAATAGTTTTTTTTAATATATTCTTCCTTACCATTCATTGAACTCCTCTCTGTTTCGAGAATAATTTAATATTCTCTACTAAACAGGACCAACCATGTGAAGGTGTAAGATCTTATGGCCCCTCTCCCCCCACCCCCCCTCACATCACTCTCAATTCCCTAAACCCAATCCATCTACTTGCAAATAACAATTTACTACAAATTATTTCACTCAATAGCTGAAAGAAGCTTTCATTAAATAATTCTTTAAATCATTCATTAAACCATTCAATCATTCAACAGCTAAAAAAAAACATTCATTAATCATTCATTAAACCATTCATTTAATCAATAGCCGATAAAAAAAATTAGTAAACCATCCATTAAAGCATTCATTTAACCATTCATTCATGAAACAAAGGAAAAAACCATGTAATTTTTTTTATTATAAATAAGAATTACTCAAAATTTCTTTAGTCACTTCCTTTTTACTTTTCTTCTCTTTAAATAGTTAGTCAGAAGCGCATCTTCTGGAATCTGATCCTCAGTCTCCCTACTAGACTCCTCGCAAGGTTGAACTTGCGGCGATGGGCGATGAATTTCTGCAATAATGTCAAAATGTTTCATTAATATATTTTTATTTTTATAAATACAAGTAATTAATTTAAAAAAACATTACGAAGGTGTTTTTTTACATGGCATGGGCACATCAGCATGTTCACCATTATCTTGTACAGGCTCAACCTGTTCAGTGTTATCTGCATCTACATGCTCTGCAGTTGAATTGTGTAGAATTAGAATTAATGTTCATCGTCTGCAATTATCTATACAAAACAGTAGCATATTAATAAATTAATTACCAGGAATTGAAGCATGATCTTCGTCTGGCTGGTGTACATCTTCAATATGAACGGGATCATTACTTTTTTACTAAAAAATGAATAAATAATTTATGTTAATTTTTTATAACGAATAAATTGCATGAGAATTAATAAATTATCATTAAACTATATAGTTTTTATATACCTACACACCTGATGGATCAACAGAAGATCGTGTAGTATGCCAGAACAAGATTCTTCGATGTTCAACAACAGCGTCAAAGCCCTGTTCGAAGCCAAGCTTCATGTCTTCCTGAGTGGAAAATTCTTTGAACTGGTCGGCCTGCATATTTGCATGATGTCATTAATTTTACATTTTTTTCCAAAATAAAACAAAAATAATTTTCTGTATATTATTTGGATGCGGTTTCGGGTTTTCGATACTTACATATCGGGCCACCAAGTTCGAATAACCACTAGGCCCAAGCTTGTGTTGACCAATTTTTTCCATTCTTGCCTTGGTGGCCTTAGATGTGTCCTGCAACCTAATCAAGTGTTGAATTACGTTAGTCGATGTTCCAAATTTGATATAAAAACTAATAATAATAAGGCTTACCATTACGTTTTGGAATGTATTGCATACCTCCTTGTTCCTGGTGGTATCTTTCCTGCTTTTCTTAGACCCTTCTCTTTTCCATCTTCCACCAGGGCTTTCCACTCCCTAGATGGAATCATTGGAGGGCGCTCATACCTAGGGTTCTTTCCTAGGTGAACCCTATACTGGTCTCAGACTATCTTCATATGTTGTCCAGCCTTCTGTAGGACCTTCGATGTATCGAAGGTATATTTTTCGAACAGTCCAACCAAGCGATTCGTTAGCTCATCCTTTAAAGCTTTTCCCTTCTTATCCCACCTTGTGTGGATGGTGGGCTGGAAGATATCAAAGGACAAATCATTCAGATGTTTATAAAATTTATCATTTCCTGCAAAACATTAAGGCCATCATTAGTCAACATTAAAAAATATTATCGGTACATTAGACACAAATTTTAAAAACTAAATTGAACAATATATAATCACCTGGAATCTTCTCTATCTTTATTGGAACCAGTTCTTCATTCACCAAAAATTTTGTCACTACTGAACCAGTGCTAGTGACACGAGAAGATCCAGGAAATGCATCCACCTCTCTATCTAACCCTGCATCCACCCCTTCTTTTGCAACATCTGTTGTGGGTCGGTCGGCATCGGTTGCACCCTCTGCTGGCCTCAGGGGTTTCACAGAGCATGTTTTCAACTGTTCACTAGAACATAAGGGAGTAGTATGTGGTGTACGTGGGGTGGTTTGGTCACTGGGACCAACAACTTCTTTACCACCACTGTAAAGCTGCATAACTTCCTGTAAATTCAAACCATTGTATTATAAGTTCAATAGAATATAAAATTAAATATTATAAAGTTCTAAATGAATTTACATTATTATTTGGGAACTTACTTGCAATTGTCGAATTCTCTGTACCAACAATTGAATCTTTGATTTGATCTCTTCTGTAAGTGGAACTGTCAATGTCAGAAGAAGCAGTTCCTCATTTTGTTTTTCCATGGTCTTCTATAGCACCCTCGACGGGTCTACAGACCTACTAATTTCATTATCTTTCATCAACTGGGAGACATCAAACTGTAAAGAGTGATGAGATGGTGCTTCATAAACTGATTCCCCTCTCTGCAACAGAAATATATAAAACATTGCTTAGTCTTTGAAGCAATAATGTGCGCAAAAAATTATATTAACAAAAATTGTCTATCATGGTAGATTCATAGGATTACATCTAGATTTACTTGATGCCTAGACGAGGGTGTAGTCTGATCAATAGATGGGGAATTACACCAATCAACCACCTACCAAAAAAGTAGAGAACATTATCACAATGAAAATAATCGCATAGAGAGGAACCGTCCAGAGTCTCGAGTGGATCAATGACATCGACCCCGGCCAGGCTTTGCTCTCCATGATCCTCCCTAACCAAACCAACCTCGACCAAGAAACCAACAGGATGGTCAGACAAGATGCGAGACTGCAAAGAGGCTGGTTTGACATTATCTACACCTCCAACGATCCTCGTTCGCACTTCAACAAAAGCAGCGCCAGAGAACAAGCCCTGTGAGAGATGAAGCGGATCCTAGAAATATACAAGGATGAGGAGGAGATCACTATCACAACCACAGGCCACAGCCTCAGGGCCACCCTCGCCACACTATGCGCCTTCGACATCGTCGTCAATGGCCTCAATAAATACCCTGATAGAGTAGCACCGATTCTTGTGGTCGTCGTTGTCTTTTCTAGCCTTAGGTCGAAAATGATGTCTTCAAAACGATAGTCGACAAGCTCCCTAACCTCAGAGTCCTATGCATCACTAATAGGCCAGACATTGTGTCGTTGTACCCCTCATTGGGCTACGCAGATGTCGACATCGAGCTACGAGTGGATACCGGGAAGTACCCGTACCTGAAGAATCCTAGGGATGCTTCCTGTTGGCATAACCTGGAAGCGTATTTGCATGAGGTGACGTCACCTGGGGATAAAACGATGCGTTTAAGCTGGAGGCCAATCGAGATATTGGGCTTGTTAATAAGTCCATATATTGGTTGAAGGACGAGTTTTTGATTCCTGTTTCTTGGTGTGTCGAGAAGAACAAGGGGATGGTGCAATTGAAGGATGGGAACTAGCGCATGGCCGAACCCCCGCTCGAATATTTGCCACAACTTGATCAGGATTAGTAGCTAATCATAGTTTGCATTGTAAAATGGTAAAATGGTAGCTAATCATAGTTTGCAAGCAAAGTTGTAGAACTTTGCTTGCATGCATTAAAGCACGAGTATAGATCCATCTTAACTATGGCTCTACCAAGCATCGAGAGGGATTAAGTTATATTGAGATGCAAACCCTTTTTAATTTACAAAAAATGGGAAATGGTCAACTTACTTAAGTAATTTCAAAATAGGGTAACTAGCATTTGCACCGAGAGGTGCAAAGGAACGTCCAGAGGGTAAAAATATTGAGTATTTCCACAACTGAAGCTTTTTGACTTATCGAAGATTTCTGACTTATCTTGGGAGACTAGAAATTACATTTTAATAATACTTTTGTGGGTAATACTGACTCGAATTACAACTGAGGATTAACTTTCTGACTAAATACATCAATGACATCCTCGATCGGAGGATCAACATATCTCTCTTCCCCCACTCTCTTCCCCCCTCCCCTCCTATCTCTCC
>LPNX010374615.1:527613-596585 GCA_001517045.1 Pseudotsuga menziesii
GGAAAAATATCCTAGTTTTAATATTTGTGAGATCCAGGTTCTAAATATCTCTATCTTTTTCTTTCCCCGCTGTAATTTTAATAAATTTGAATTACCAATTAAAAATAGTCTACATGTAAATACATATAAATAATATATAATGGTATGAATTGATTTTGAATTCTTGAGAGTTTTAATAGAAAAATTTAAACCCCTCCCTCCCTCCCTCTCCTCGCCTTTCTTCCTCCACCTCTCTTCCCCCCTCTCTCTCTCTCTCTCCCTCTCTCCCTTTCTCTCTCTCTCTTCCTCCTAATCACCCTCTCCTACCACTTACCACTCACAGTCTCTCTCTCTTTCTCTCTCCTTGCATCGTATACCTCTCCTTATCTTTGATTACCCTAATTATCCCTAAACCGTATCCTCTCTCTCCACTCCAATCTCTGTATTTTTCTTTAGCCACCCCAATTCTAATAAGTTTGAATTACCAATTAAAAATAGTCTACATGTAAATACATATAAATAATATATAATGATAATTACTGGTTTTGAATTGTGAGAGTTTTAATAGAAAATTTTAACTAATTTAAAATTCTTAATATTAAAAAAAAATCATAATTAAAATGTGATGTGAACTGATTTAGAATTCTAAATATTTTTCATGTGGAATTTCTTCTCTGACATAGTTATCCAAATGTATACATCACCGATTCCCCACACCTACATGATTAAAATTTACAGATTTAATGATTTCAAAGATTTAACATAAAGATATAACCTAAAAAAATAAGAGTATATGTATTTAATAAAGTTATAAAAAAAATTACTAAAAATGAAAGAGAAATGTAAAGAAAATATGGGATTTCCCCAATCCGCAATCCTCAATGCGGAAAGCTAAAAGTGAAAGAAAAATATAAAGCAAATATGAGATTTACCCAATCGACAATCCTTGGGGATTGCAGAAATCCCATATTTGTTTTATATTTTTCTTTCACTTCCTACAATCTGGGGAATGGGGAAAGCAGAAGAGAAATATAAAGAAAATATGGGATTTTAGCGGATTGGGGAAATCTCATATTTTATTTATATTTCTCTTTCACTTTATGTTTCCTACAATCCCATATTTTATTTATATTTTTTTTTCACTTTCCACAATCCCCATTGCGGAATACTGAATGCAAAGAGTGAAGGAGAAATATAAATAAAATATGATATTTAAGCAATGCGAAAAAGAAAAATATATATTATTAACAATAAATAAATGTGTATTAAAACAAATATTTCAAAAAATTTGTTAGAAAAAAATAAATTGTATTTTTGTATTATGAGTTAAATGAAATATACAACCTAAAAAAATAAGAGTATATGTATATAATAAAGTTATAAAAAAAACGAATGCTCTGCACGCGTTAGGGTTGGAGCAGCGACAGCGTTGAGAGAGAGCAGTCATGGCGGCGCCTGGGGGAGGGACAGTCGCCCCCCCCTTCGAGTTCGGATGAGGAAGCCTTTCGAAGGCTCCTCAACAGTAGAGGCAAGAAGACCTCTCCTCCGGAGATCCCAAAATTTATCAAGAAGCTGGAGGATATTCCTGAAATCGCCCTTCCTGAAGAAAAACCAATGAAGATAGCTCTAGCATTGGCTAAGCGAGGCCTCGTGGGTCAGTTTATGGGCTTATGGCCCTCCACCAAGTCTACAGATGACTGGATACAGAGAAATTGGAAGCCCAATCTAAAACATGGAGTAACTTGTTACCCTGTTGGGAGAGGGTTCTTTGTGTTTGAATTCATCTCAGAAGAAGATCATGACTTAATCTTTAGAAATGGCCCCTACTTCATGGGGATACAAGGTCTATACCTGAACAAGTGGACACCAGATTTTGACCCCTCGGTCGATTTCCCCAAAGAAGTGCCGGTGTGGGTTAGACTCCCTAATCTTCCAGTGCATTGCTGGGATTTCGACTCTCTGCAAAGAATAGGGAACTGAATCGGACGTTTCATAGACAAAGCCGATAATAAGGGACAATACACCTGCACCAAAATTTGTGTTGAAGTTGATCTTGAAGCTGGCCTTCCTGAGGCAGTAAAATTAACCGTTGGATCTTGGACTCATTACTAGAAGTTGGACTACGAGCACCTACCCTTCAAGTGCAGGAACTACCAAGAGCATGGCCACTTCCAAAGACATTGTCCCAAACTGGCCATTGGGAAAGAAGATGCTGAAGGATGGCAGAAAGTAAAGAAAGGGAAAACCTCTAACAATGCCAAAAGCAAGGAGAAAACGGCCCAGGAACCCCCAAAGGAAGGAAGCTCAAAGCCTATTCCCCAGGAATCTCCTAATGAAGCTCAAACCCCCATAAACATTCCAGAAGTTGAAGAAGTTCGGGTGCCACAATCCCCAACCGACCCAATCGTCTCCAGTCTGTCAAAGGAACACATTAGTTTGGGCTCAGAAACAGGAGTTGAATCCTCTGAGGAAGGAGATACTGAAGCAAGCAGTCCGTCAGGCACCCCAGACCAACCAAAGCGTGGACGGAAGACTAAGAAGAAGAGAAGGGAAGAGCAGTCCTACAAGGACGTGGTTCAAGGCTCACAGCATACCATTCCAGAAATGATGAATACCAGATCGGGGATGAAGCTAGGAAAGACCCCGAAAGGGGGCCATCCCTCTCATCCAGGTAAATAATGCAATGCATCTCCTGGAACTATAGAGGACTAGGCAGCTCTCTAAAAGAAGAAGCGATAAGGGATTTAGTAAGAGTAATGAGGCCTGAATTCCTCCTAATCCAGGAGATGAAATTGGAGGAGGATGCTCTCCTCTCAGCAAGTAACTCGTTCTGGAAGAAAGGCCCACATAGGGCTGTGAGTCCAAGAGGAGCTTCAGGAGGCTTAGCAATGTTCTGGGACTCTGCAAAGCTCGAACTAGTAGAAGAAGAAGGAACCACTCACTGGTTATTCACCAAACTGCTCCATAAAGAATTCGGTCATCTTGTAAGCCTTTTTAATATGTATGTTCCTGTCTCATTTGTTGAGAAAAAAGAGTTTTGGGATTCCTTAAAACTAGTTCTTAACCATCATAACCCTGAAAATTTAGCAGTGGCTGGAGGTTTAAATGTAACCCTTGCTCTGGCCGAAAAAAAAGGGGGATCAATAGTCCGAGATCCTGCAGGAGAGTGGGTGGAAGACTTGATGCCGGATTGGGAACTTGAAGATATCATTCTTGATAGTGGAAAGTTCACCTGGTCCAATAAAAGGATCGAACCTGGTCACATAGCTTCCCGTCTAGACCGCTTCCTTATTCATTCTTCTTTCCTAACCCTTGGACTTATGGCGACCTCCAAGATTCTCCCGCATTATACTTCTGATCATAAACCAATTTCTCTCTCCCTTTATCCTGGGAAAAAGTTAGGTTCTATCCCCTTCCGGTTTAGCCCAATTTGGGTAAATCAGGAAGGCTTCCTTGACCTTGTGTCTAATTCCTGGAAGGAACCTGTTTATGGATCCCCCTTCTATGTCTGGGAAGGAAAGCTTAGAAGACTCAAAGCTGATCTGAAAGCTTGGGATAAAGGTCTAAGCTATCCTACGGCTGAAAGGAAAAGAATCCAGAAGGCCTTGGAACAACACCAATTGGTCTTGGAAGAGTCCCCAGTCACTCCTGCCTTGCTCAACCGGGAAGCTGAGCTTCAAAGGAAGTACCACAAAGCTTGTAGAGAAGAGGAAATCTACTGGAGAGTCAAATTAAGGACGCTTTGGCTTCAAGCTGGAGACAAATACACTTTGTTCTTTCACAAGCAAACCCAAGCTAGAAAAATCTATAACTCCATTAATGAAATTCATATGCAAGACCAAGTCATAAAGGATTTCAGTGGCATTAATGAGGCAGCTCATTCCTTTTTCAAAAATCTCTATTCCACCTCGGATCTGGAACCAGTGGACCAGAATTCCTATCCTCTCTCAAAGATTCCAAATTTGATCAATGATGATGACAACCTGCTGTTGAATAGCCCTGTTAGTATTCGTGAAATCAAGAAAGCCCTCTTCAAAATGGATCCAGGAAAAGCTCTTGGGCCGGATGGATTTACAGGCCGGTTCTATATTTCTTATTGGGACATTATAAAAAAGGACTTGTACAGAATGGTCAAGAAGGCTCAGAACTATACCAAGTTGGGTGGCAGCACCAATTCCTCGTTCTTGGCCCTCATTCCAAAAGAAAAAGGTGCTAAGAACTTTAACAGATTTAGGCCTATCTCCCTATGCAATACGGGATATAAAATCATTACCAAAATAATGGCTAATAGACTCAAAAGAATCTTGCCTAAGTTGATCCCGGAAAATCAAGGTGGGTTTGTGAGAGGAAGACAGATTTTGGATAACATTATCTTAGTCCAAGAAGCCATTCATACCAGCTACAAGAAAAAAGAGAAGGGTATGGTGGTAAAGTTGGACCTGGCCAATTCCTTTGACAGAGTCAAGCATGATTTCCTTTTTGCAGCCATGAGAAACTTTGGGTTCAGTCAGAAATTTATAGAGTGGGTCAAAGCTTGCATATTAGCCCCTTGGATTGCCCCGTTGGTTAATGGTCACCCTACCAACTTTTTCTAGGCCTTAAGAGGATTAAGGCAAGGTTTCCCACTTTCCCCTATGCTCTTTGTCATTCAAGCCTCCATACTAAGATTCCAATTGAACAGAAGTCTCCAAAACAGGTCTCTCTCAGGCATCAGAATTGTCCCAAAGGTCAAGGATGTAAACCACGCCCAGTTCACTGATGATACACTTTTATTGGGAGCTGCCAACCTCAATACAGCTAGGAACTTTAAAACAAAACTTGACTTCTATAGAGACAGCTCTGGAAGTGAAATAAACTTTCACAAAAGTAAGATCTATGGCTAGAATTGCTCTCCTCACGAAATGCTGGAGTTATCTCAGATTCTTGAAATGGAAGGCATCACAATCTGGGACACTTTTACCTACCTAGGCATTCCAATTTTCAAAGCTTCCCCTAGAGTTGTCCATTGGCTACCCCTCCTGGACAAACTAAAAAACAAGATCCATGCGTGGGGGGCAAATTGGCTCAACAAAGTAGGTAAAGTTATTTTGATGAATTCGGTCCTTACTAGCCTTCCAATCTATCAATGCTCGGTTCTTTTAGCTCCCAAAACCATAACAAACAAAATTGATGAGATGCTCCGTCGCTTCCTCTAGGAAGGTGGTCGAAACTGTGAAAAGAAGCTTCACCTAGTGAGTTGGGACAAGGTCACGAAGCCAAATATGGAGGGGTGCCTTCAAATCAGAGATGTGGCTACACAAAACCTAGCCATGGGTGGAAAAATTCTTTGGAACATGATCACTGGGAAAAGAACTTGGAGCAAGCAAATCCTCCGAAAAAAATATTTCACAGGAGACAAGGAGAGATGGCTTGAAAAGCCCACAAAAGTGCAGAAAGGATCCCTGATCTTCTCACTCTGCAAAAGGGCCCTTCCTTACTTCATTTCAAAGCTCACATGGATTCCAGGAAATGGGGCAAAAATAAGAATCTGGGAGGACTCTATCCTTGGGGATCAGCCACTCAATGGGTTAAACAAACTGGGAAACATCAAAGCTTGGCTTCTTGCCAAAAACTGCAGCACTCTGTGGGACATTTCCTCCTGGAATAACGATGACAAAGAATCCTGGGAAAGCTGGAATCTAGGAGATTATCCGAACGAGCTCAAGGAGGAAGCTTCAAAGCTGTTGGAATTCCTTCAAGGGAAGTCGCCCTTTAGTGCCAGATCCAAAGATAAACGGGGTTGGGGTTCAGGATCGGGGAAATACACAGCAGCTGCTGGCTACACTGCTATATTGGAGTTTCCTTGGGTCCCTCCCAATCCTGCCCCATGGAAAGCTCTCTGGAACTTCCCATCAATCCCTAAAGTAGATATTTTCATATGGACTCTGCTTCACAACAGCATACTGACCAGTGAAAATCTAAAGAGGAAAGGCTGGGAAGGGCCCTCTCGTTGCCCTCTGTGTAACCGAGCTGAAGAAACTGCCGAGCATCTTTTCATCACCTGCGACTTCACTAAAGAAGTATGGAGGCTTATTTTAGGATCCATCTCTATAAGACTGCCAAATTCAGTAACAGAGCTTATAAGCAGCTGGAACTCCCTTTCTCCTTTCAATCTGAGCAAGAAAAATCTCCTCAAGCTCACGTGGATGTGGACCCCCAAATTTCTGTGTTGGAAGATCTGGCTGGAGAGGAACAACAGAATTTTTAAGGAGGAAGGCAGACTCCCTCCTCAAGTCGCTATTAAAGCTCGGACCCTGCTATCAGAAGCTTTAAGCACTAAGCCTTTCATCAGAAATTCGACTACCCTCTCTTCTAAAGAAGATCGATGGCTTAAGGATTTCAATCCGAACCAGCAAAGCATTGAAGCAATCAAACCTACTCAAAAAAAAATTTGGGAAATCAGGTCGGATGAACAGGATTTCATTAAGTGGAGGTCAGCCCTCGATGAATGGTGCATTTTCTTTGGTGGGGACTCGAAAGGGAATCCCGGTCAAGCTGGAGGAGGAGGCATCATCTTTGAGCCCTCTGGAAAACTCCACCTGTCCTATGCATGGGGCCTAGGATACGCCTCCAACAATCAAGCTGAGTATCTAGCGCTGTGGCAAGGCTTAAACCAAGCAAGGAAGCTGAACATCTAGAAGCTTACTATCTTTGGCTACTCCAAACTAATTGTTAAAGCGTTACACACTAAGAAGGTACCAACGGATATTAACCTTGCCCAAACATACAGGAAAGTCCTTCTCCTTCTGTCGCACTTCAGAACTTATAAGGCTTATCATGTTCTAAGGAATCTAAACAGTCTAGCGGATGCTAAGGCCAACCGTGGCACTCTTCTGAGCAAGATACAGCTAATTGTCAATGGAGAAACTTCAAATCACTCGCTTCCCTAAGGCTAAGGCTGCACTAGCCCTGTTTCATCACGTGGGCAATTCAACAGCAATTGAAGAAACTAGAAATGATACGACCCAGCACAGTATTTGCCATGTGTGTTAAGCTGGAGATGAAGCTCAGTATAGTAGATTCGAATATGTACTGTAAAGGCCCTGGCAGCCCCTTTGCCAGACTCTAATTAAAATTTTAACCGTTCTCGTAAAAAAAAAAGTTATAAAAAAAACAATATTACTAAAAATGAAAGAGAAATATAAAGTAAATATGGGATTTCCGTAATGTCGAATACTAAAAGTGAAAGAAAAAAAATAAAGCAAATATGGAATTTCCCCAATCCCGATTGTGGATTGCGGAAATCCCATATTTGCTTTATAATTTTCTTTCGAAAATCTCATATTTTCTTTATATTTGTCTTTCACTTTTCGCATTCAGCAATGTCAATTGGGGAAATTATGAGATTTTTGTTGAAGGCAGAAAGCAAAATTTGAAAGAAAAATATATATTAATAATAATAAATAAATGTGTATTAAAACAAATATTTCAAAAAAATTGATATAAGAAAATAAATCACATTTTTGTGTTATAAGTTAAATGAAAGATATAACCTAAAAAAAATAAAAGTATATGTATTTAATAAAGTTGTAAATAAAAACAATATTAATAAAAATTAAAGAGAAATATAAAGTAATATGGATTTCCGCAATGCCGAAAACGAAAAGTGAATGAAAAATATAAAGCAAATATGAGATTTCCTCAATCAGAATTGGGGAAATCCCATATTTGTTTTATATTTTTCTTTCACTTTCAGCAATCCGGAAAGCAGAAAATCCAGATTTTCTTTATATTTCTCTTTCACTTTCTGCATTCCATGTTTTTGAAATATTGAATATTTGTTTTAATACATAAGAGTATATGTATTTAATAAATTTATATAAAAAAACAATATTACTAAAAATGAAATTCCTTCACCAACTCAGCTTCCGCAATGTTGGATTGTGGGAAGCTTCATAGATTTTTTATAGTTTTCCATCGACATACATAAATATTTTATTTGATTAAAAGTACAATAGTAAATTATTTTAAAGAAAATAAATTATTTCCATGTATATATTTTTCAATTTTAGTAATCTTGTTTTTTTTAAATATAAAAGTTTTAACAAATAACAAGTCTTTAAAGCTCAGAAACAAAAACCAAATTGTGGATACTCTATCTAAGGAGACAGGGATTAAGGATTACTATTTTGGGAATAATATGTGGAAGAGGCTCCATGTACTACTTTTTTTGAATTGTACTTTGTTACTAGGAGTAAAAAAACAAAATAAAGAACGCCATTAAAATGGATTTATTTATTTAATTAAGTTTAATGAATTCATCTTATAGTGCAATTTATTCCATAGTAATCCAACATTAAAAAGAAAAACAACATAAATTTTAACAAAATAAATTTCATGATATAATATCATTTGCATCGTAACTACATATAATTTTCAATAAAAATCATCCTAATTAAAAAAAAAAAAATGGTTTATCCAATTCTCATCTTAAAAGCAAAGTTTGATTTAAATTTTTATTGTATTTTCAACATTATTATAATCTACTTTTTTTTTTAAATTTTAATGATATAAATTGATTTTGAATTCATCAGAATTTTAATAGAAAATTTTAACTAATTTAGAATTCTTAATAATAATAAAAACATAATTAAAATGTGATGTGAACTAATTTACAATTCTAAATACTTTTTCATATGGAATTTATTGTCCTACATGTTTATCCAAATTTATACATCACCAATTCCCCACAACTACATGATTTAAATTTACAAATTTAGTGATTTGAAAGATTTAACAGAAAGATATAACCTAAAAAACAAAGAGCATATGTATTAAATAAAGTTATAAAAAAAAATTACTAAAAATGAAAGAGAAATATAAACAAAATATGAGATTTCTGCAATCTGCAATCCCTAATGCAGATATTGTGGAAATCTCATATTTTCTTTATATTTCTCTCGCACTTTCTGTGCAGAAATCTCATATTTGCTTTATATATCTTTTTCCTAATGCGAATGGCGAAAAGTGAAAGAAAAATATAAATAAAATATGGGATTTCTGCAATCCTCATTGCGTAAGGCGGAAAGCACAAAGTGAAATAAAAATATATATTATTAACTATAAATAAATGTGTATTAAACAAATATTTCAAAAAATTAGTTCGAAAAAAATAAATTGCATTTTTTTATTACGAGTTAAATGAAAGATATAACCAAATAAAGAATAAAAGTATATGTATTTAATAAAGTTATAAAAAAAAACAATAATATTAAAAATGATAGAGAAATATAAAACAAATATGAGATTTCGGCAATAAGTAATATGCAATGCCTAAAGCAGAAAGTGAAAAAAAAAATATAAAGAAAATACGAGAGTTCCCCAATACAGATCATTGTGGATTAGGGAAATCTCATATTTGCTTTTTTATTTTTATTTCGCTTTCCCAATCAACATTGCTAAATAGGGAAATCCCATATTTTATTTATATTTCTCTTTCACTTTGGGCTTTCTGAATTCCAAATCTCATATTTGCTTTATATTTTTTTGAAATATTGAAATATTTGTTTTAATACATAAGAGTATATGTATTTAATAAGAGTATATGTATTTACTAAATTTATAAAAAAAAACAATATTACGAAAAATGAAATTCCTTCTGCAACTTCACTTATAATACAATTTTTTATTATTATTATAAATTATTTTAAAGAAAATATACTATTTCCATGTATATATTTTTCATTTTTAGTAATAGTGATTTTAAAAATATGATTTTTAAAGCTTTAAGAAAAACAATATAACAAAATTTAAGAAAAACCAAAAACCTATGTGAACATTAAAATGGATTTATTTGTTTAATTAAGTTTAATAAATTCATCCCATAGTACAATTCATTCCATCACTGAAACAATATAAATTTTAACAAAATAAATTTCATAATATAATATATTTTGCATCATAACTACATCTAATTTTCAATAAAAATCTTCCTAATTAAAAAAAATGGCTTATCCAATTTTCATCTTAAAATCAAAATTCGATTTAAATCCTTATTGGATTTTCAATATTATTTTAATCTACTTATTTTTTTTAAATTTTAATGATATTGATTTTGAATTTTTCATAGTTTTAATAGAAAATTTTAACCTGTTCCCCATAATTACACTATTGAAATTTACAGATTTAATGATTTAAAAGATTTAACATAAATATATAACTTAAAAAAAATAAGAGTATATGTGTTTAATAAAGTTATTATCCTAAACAAATATTACTAAAAATGAAAGAGAAATATAAAGAAAATATGGGATTTTTCCAAAAGAAAAATATAAAGCAAATATGGGATTTCCGAAATCCCAATTGTGGATTGCTAAAATCCCATATTTGCTTTATATTTTTCTTTCACTTTCCGATTTCTTTCACTTTCGGCTTTAGGCATTCCGCCAATGCTTCATTTTCGACAATTTACATTGCGGAAGGCTCAAAGCACAAAGTAAAAGAAAAATATATATTATTAACAAAAAACAAATGTGTATTAAAACAAATATTTAAAAAAAAATAGTTTGAAGAAAATAAATTGTATTTTTGTATTATGAGTTAAATGAAAGATATAACCTAAAAAAGAGAGTATATGTATTTAATAAAGTTATAAAAAGAACAATATTACTAAAAATGAAAGAGAAATATAAAGAAAATAAATTTGCAATAAGCAAAAAGAGGAAAAAAAAATATAAAACAAATATGAGATTTTTGAAATCCGCAATGCTGAATTGCAGAAATCTTATATTTACTTTATATTTTTCTTTCACTTTCTGCAATCCCATATTTTGGCGGAAATCACATATTTTTTTTTATATTTCTCTTTCACTTTCTGCATTCAGCAATGGGGATTGCGGAAATCTCATATTTGCTTTATATTTTTTTTCACTTTAAGTGAAAGAGAAATATAAATAAAATATGGGATTTCCGCAATCCCCATTGCTGAAGGCGGAAAGCACAAAGTTAAAGAAAAATATATATTATTAACAATAAATAAATGTGTATTGGAACAAATATTTCAAAAAATTAGTTCTAAGAAAATAAATTGCATTTTTTGTATTATGAGTTAAATGAAAAATATAAGCTAAAAAAAAGAGTATATGTATTTAATAAATTTATAAAAAAAACCAATAGAACTAAAAATAAAATTCTTTATGCAATTTTACTTCAGCAAGTTGCTGATTTTACAATTTTCTATCTTCATACATAAATATTTTATTTGATAAAATGAGTAATTCTCTAAATTTATATATACATTTATTATTCTTTCTTAATTTATATATATTTATTGTAATTTTTTTTAAACTTACATAATATGTTATGAATTTACATTATCTACATTACAGTAAATATTGTTCTTTGAAAAAAAAATGGACTAATATATATGCTCATAAAATAATTCTCCATGAACTCTTAATTGAAATTTTGCTTCATAATCACCATAAACCAATATCACCATAAACCAATGGTAATCAACCTTGAAAATATGTTTTTTAAAGAAAATTATAAGTTTTTTATTCTTATAAGAAAATTATTTTAAAGAAAATAAATTAATAATACAATAATACATTAATTCTCAATTCCAATTTAAGAGGTTTCCAAGTCATTGTCTCGAAATATTTATATTGTAAAACAAATAAAGTTATGTCTTTCCAAATTTATTGTCCATATAATTATAATAAAAATGGATTGAATATTTGAAGATTATGGATTCAAACACTTTGATTCATGTGTACATATTCAGATCTTTAAAGATTGAGCTTTAAATTTAATTTAATTTATTTTCATTTGAAATGTTATTATTAAAAAAAAATACTATTAATTAAAATAAAATCAATAGATCTCAATGAGAAACATGTCTCCTTCCCATTTTTTGATTTCTGGTGGGGATTGCGAAGTGGGCTCCTCCACTTACCAAACAGGTTCCCGCACTTTCAAGCTTTTTCGAACCATGGGGAAGTCAACTTCCTTACTTTTGAAACTTGCAATTCTTCACTTTCCAGGGTTCCACACTCCGCTAATTAAAATGTTTATTCAAATGTATTTACTGAAAGTGGATTAAAAAAAAAATCAAAGTTCTTATTTCTGCATTCGGCAATGGGGAATGCCGAAATCGAAAAAAATCTGTCTCATATTTGTTTTTATCTTATTTTCCAATTTTAGAACTTTGATTCTTTTTTCATCCACTTTCTCTAAATACATTTGAATAAACATTGTTTTTTATTTCATTTTTTTCATTTAATCAAGTTCGAGAACATAATATGTTCTTTGTTCTTTGTTGTTTAAATTTATTGTTCTCGTTGATTTTTAAAATGTATTTTAATATTATTTGTTTAACTATCATGCATTTTTAAATTGATTTATTAAATACTCATATATATTATTATAATTTATTTTTATTTCATTGTTTTTTTGTATTTAATCACATTACTATAATTTTTTTTTCATTAATTTTTTTCTTTAATCACATAATATGTTCTTTATTGTTTAAATTTATTGAACATAATATGTTCTTTGTTGTTTGTTGTTTAAATTTATTGTTCTCGTTGATTTCAGTGTATTTTTTATTGTTATTTCATTGATCGATAAACAAAATAAAGATCTAAAATTAAAAAATTTAATTTAATTTATTCAAATGTATTTACGGAAAGTGGATGAAAAAAAATCAAAGTTCCGATTTCTAACGGAAAAGTCTTTATCTTATAATTTTTTTATCTTATTTCTCAATTTCCTCTTTATGAATTCTTGAATGCCTAAATTGGAACTTTGTTTTTTTTATCCACTTTCCGTAAATACATTTGAATATATAACATTTGAACTAAAATACATTTTTAAATCAATTTCTTAATTAAAACAAGAAGTTCCAAGCACTGAAAAATACACAGAGGCACCGTCTGGGCCCATTTCTTTCTTCCCCTATTCCAGATTCTAACCCATATCAACATAAAAGTCATTCCGACCACTCCTCACATTAAACATATAGTTTACAGTATAAACATATAGTTTACAGTATGAACAAAAGCAAACGAGTTTGGTCACACTTTCGAAAATTTCAGCGAGTCCCTGCCGGATCATGCGATATAATAACCATAAATTTTAACCAAAATATTCTTAAATAGTTACTCTATAAAAGAAAATATTGATAGATAAGTGACCAGAAATTTTAACCATGGGGTGCTTCCTGCAATAGCCTGCATTTTCTCTCCGGTTCTTTTTCTTCTTCCCGCATTGGCCAAAATCTCCACCAAATTTAGAGGCAAACATATCAAAAAGAACACAGAGCGAGTTTAAAATAAGGATAGCCTTGGCGGAAGAAGAAGTTACGGGAAAGAATACGAATAGACGGAATAAAGCTTGAGCGTTTTCAGAACGTGTACCTAAACTCGCCAGTCACCACAGACAAAATAAAACCTAAACATTACCTAAACTCATCAATCACCAATGGAAACATGTCGAAATGTTAGTGGCCAAGGACATGAGGAATGTCTTGAGTTGAGACTGCATCTCCATAGGGAAAACGCCTTCGGCGTAAATATCAGTAGAAGAATGAGCTGAGTAACATTAATAATAGTTTTCCAACAATTGTTTGTTTGTCTTTCTTTAAAACTACTAATGAATATTAAGAGTACTTAATGAGTAAAATAATCCATATAAAATTTTAAAATCTACCTTATGGTTGTAATATTACATTGTAATGTGCCAAAGTGAGCATTGAATTTTACTACTTAGTTTGTAAGATTGTGAGTATGAATATAATATTTTTTATTTTTTATTTTTATTGAGTCGACATGTGCCACGTCAGCGTTACAAACGGGGCACATCTCCCCGTTTGAGTTGTAGAAAGCGTCTCTGAACGCAATGAGAGAGCTTAGAGGCAAAAATATTGGAGTTGTATAAATGTTCCATGTTTTGATTTTTACACTGAATCTCAAATGCCAAAGTATCCTAATTATATAATGCCAACAAAATAAATAAAAATATATACAATTCCATCCATAAAAAAAAAGATTAAAAATATTGTTGAAATTATAAAACATATAAACCACGGTGAATTCAAATAGACATTTATTAAAATACTTTCAAAATATTAAGTTATAATTTTTTATAAGCTCGAACGGGTGTGGCTTATTGGCCTCACTTGATATGAAGTCACTTTTTGTAAAGGAGTTCACTAGAGCAAATCCCACCCAGATATTAATATATATATTTGACACATTAATGTTAAATAGAATCGGTCTAATATATATTTATATTAAAAATAATTGTGATTTTTAATTTAATATGTTAAAAAAAACATAAGAAGAACTTCAATACGGTTGGAGGATTTATAGGGGTGACAGAATTGGAGAAAGGAAGCATTAAAGCATAATAATTACAACTATTTGAAATCCTAATATAGAGTGAAGCCTAGAAAATTCATTTTAATAAAGGTTTTTGTGAAAATGTCTACAACTTGATAATCAAGGTATGAATGAAGTGCTTTAAGGATGTGATCCTGAAAAAAAATCTTGATGAAGTGCATCTTGACGTGTTTATTGCATTGATATTGAATTGGATCTTTATGTTAGAAAACAAGATCGCAGAGCAATAACAAATATACAGTTAAATCATTAAACAAGATGCAAAACACAATAAAAACATTTCAGAGAGACACAGATATAACGTGGTTCACCCAAACTATGGGCTACGTCCACAAAGAAATTGCCAGTCCTTTTATTACAGTCCAGAAAGATGAAGGGATACAACCTGCAACAAAATCATTGCACTTCCTCTTCATGCTCTCACAGTCTCTCTCACACAATCACATAGATTGTTTTCAATACAATACAATACCATACACAGCCGTGTTATAATGCTTTCCTTTATAGGGGAAAAATACCATGGAAAAATACTATGGTTAACCCAATACCATGGGTCCGCGTAACTGTTGGCCAACACACATCCCCAAAAAATTTCTCGGGGGCTCCACCCGCAAACCCCAAGGTAAGGGAAACAAGTGTACAGTACACCTGGGGTACAAACACAACTGAATAATATCTCTAGATCTAGAAGATCAAGCTCCACAACCAACACTTTACAATAAGTTCAATGACGCTCTTAATGTCACACCAAAGTGTAGTCAAATTTTGTTTCTTGAATCCAAACTTTAAACAGATCTGTCCAAGCAACATGGCTTCTTAAATTTGATAAATTGTTTCTTGGTGCTCTATTTTTGTTGAAGAAAGAACAAGAGCACTTTGCTTCTTGAAAACCCAAGTGACAAGTAAAAAAACAAGACTGAAAACATAACATGAAGTAGAATTCCAATCATCAAGGTTATCAATCTAATTGAAATTAGTGAAACCAACTAAAAAAGAGTTCCCCTCGAACTGTGCTTTATCCCAAACTGAACTATACCTAATTGTATAATGAAGTATCGTCTTTGTTGCGTTACAATGGCTCTCGAAGAGTGTTTGCATGTATTTGGTAGTAAGACGAGAAAAAAAAGAAATATTAGGACAAGAATGAGTCAAATATAAAAGGCTATCAACTAATTAATGGTACAAAGTGACATCTACTTAGGATGCAGTACAAGTGGTAAAAAAATTGACCCCATAATGGAAGGGAGATGGGGCTAGTTTACAATCTTCTGAATGAAAAAGGCAGGGAAAATGACATACATACTTACATTTGGGAAAGATAAACGCCTTCCTTATTTTGCACAACTTGGAGGCCAAGAAAATAATGCAAATATCCTAAGTTTCTCTGGTTAAATTTCTTCTTAAGGATTCCAAATGTGTCAAAAGTATAGGGTCATTGTCAGTGAGTATAAGGTCATCAACATAAATACCACATATGATGAGATGGTCACCTACTTTCTCGATATAAACATTGGGAAATTAGAATGGCATCTAGAAAAGTCTATGTGGAGAAGAAATATATCCATGTTAACATGCTAACCCAAGGAGCTTGTTTAAGGACATAAAGAGGTTTCTTAAGGATAAAAACAAGATTAGAATCCTTCTAAATATAACCAAGAGTTTGTTCCATGTAAGTTTCTTCTTACAAATCCCCATTATAATGAACCTCCCATTTGTATGATATTACAAGGGCTAGAACAAAGTGGATGGAATTGCTTTTTTGCTACAGAGCTAAATTTTTTAGTATAATCAATTCCTATTACATGGAACAATCCTTTGGAAACTAATTGGACCTTATATATGTTAGTGTTCCATCTATTTCATACTTAGTCCTACACGCCCATTTGAATTTTACAAGATTTCTTCCTTTCACAAGAGGGAAAATATCCCAAGTATCATTCACCAACAAGGAACATTATTTCTCATTCCGATTGTTGCATCCCATCCTTAATGGATAAAAACTTCTAGAAATGTTTATGGATCATGACTCTCTAAAACTTGAACCAAAAGAGAGGAGGTTTGCTAGAACTATGAAATTGTACAATGTTGATATGAAATATCACTAGCCACTTCTTGTGTTGTATGCAATCTATGCAGATATGGTGTTGGTGTAGGTTCATGTTCAATGGTATTAAATAGAGCAGGGTGAGTAGGAAAATTTGTATTTCCATCCTCACTACCATCAGTTATATAAAAATTAACTAGAATAGTGGCACTGCAAAAAAATCGGGAACAGAAGAGAGAAGAAGGGATGGTAAATTGGTTGAGCATTATCTATAGGACGTGAGACCTTCATCAAACTTAGCTCAATGTGGTTTTTGTATCAATGTTGAATAAAAAAATTGGCAAGCTTGATTGCACTCTGGTTGTCATAGTAGAGGGCAGTTAGATGTTGTTGTTGGAATCCAAACTCTGAAAGGATTCATTGAAGTGACAAGGCTTATTGAATTGCAATAATTATAGGTTTATACTTATCTTCTAATAATAATTCCCATTGAATTTGGTAGAAGAATTCCATAATAATGTAATTTAAAATTTTGAAATTACAAATCTTAGGCTAGACATTACTAAATTTGATATATTTTTTGACATTTTTTGTCACCCCTCAGACAAACATTAATCACTTTAACTGTTGGAGAAGAGTTCATCGGACATGTGACACCCATCCTTAATGTCATACCTATGACAAGAATTTTGACATGTGTGTCACTGAACAACCATCTCATCAAAAATCATCATTATTGTTGGAACTTCAACAACTTAGCATCATAATGTTGACTTAATACAATCGTCATAAGTCCATCTCACAAGCGTTATAACTCCAACCTCGTATTTGTAATAAACTAGAAGGTTCCTTCACAAAACATGTCATTGTGGCCATGAGAAGTCTAACGATGGTCCAAGGACAATCTAATGAAGTGTTCATACCACTTGTTACCACTCAAACTAGAAGTCCTTTCAAAGTAGACTAAGTATGCCCAATGCTAGTGATGGTAAGCATATGAGAGGGGTTAGACCCAATGTCACAATGAGCTAACTCATCAACTTCTTTAGGTAACTCCTAAAGCCAGAGGAGAGTTCCTAATGGAGGAAGAACACTTGCAAAGACCAACACACCTCAAATACCCTTTCTACAAGCCTTATAATTAAGATCAGCTCCTTATATGGAGTCAATAATGGATAATCGAGAAACATAAATCATATAAAAAGGATTTAATTCAATCTACCAATAAATAGCAATAAATATCACCCCTTTAATACACTTCACAAGTCCCAATGTAGGGTTTCACACTTCCCAAGGCATTGCCTTAGAAAAGTGCGCTGTGAAGGGGAGAAGATCAAGTGGCCTAGGGTGCACTAGATGATATAATTAGAATTTCAAAAACCTTGCATAAGCCATAATCTAGGAAATCTCACATTTCCCAAAGCACCAAGAAAAAAGGGACGCCCTCAAAGATCCGTGGATAAATCCACTAGGACGAATTTTATGGGTGGACCAGAATTATCAAATTACATTTTTGTTTTGTGTTTTTGAAACTATCTATATTTTTAGGGTTTTCCCAACAATATTATATTTTTATGATTTTTCAATATGGAAAGATGCATGTGAAATAAAAGGCATGCAAATTGATAAAAGAGAGATAGATTTGTTGAAAGACAGGGCATATGATTATTGTATCAATCCCTAGGGAATTAAGATATTGATACCAACATTTCTCTCTTAGAATGGATTTCAATACTTGCAATTAGGGCATCAACTAGAAATCACAAGGGTTAGGTAGATGAGCCTAATTAGGGAAAGTAAATAAGTCTGAGGACCAATTAATAATGGAGACATCCTTTGAAAGGAAGGTCTCCTCATACAAAGTTGACAAAATTCTTGCAAGAAATCCTGAATTATCCCAAAACGCTTCAAGGATGACATTAATCTAGGGTTAGGAGATAAACTTACCAACATTAACCAAGGAAGGAGCAAGGAGATGCACTTTAAGTCACCCTTGAGCACAAGTTATGACAAATATTAATAGCATCAACTAATAACATGTGTAAAAAAAACCCTAAAAATTCATCACATCAACCTTCAAGAAATGAAGAACATCCAAAGAGAGGTGTGCATAGCATCAAGAGCTCCCATAAACCTACAAAAATAGAAAAGATTTCAAATTCAACCCATATCTTGTTGTGCTTTAACAATGAGAGGGAGGTTTTATTTATATAATATTATCGTCACCCAATTTTAAGTTGCGAGCCTACAAGATAGTGTAAAAATATAACATTTGGCTTGCTCACCCACAACTTTGGGAGATAAAGCGCTCAAAATAAAAGTAAAATATCTCTAAATGACATAAAGGTAGTGATTAAAATGCAATTAGGCTACACCAAGTGTTAGGTGTGCCAAAAGGAGGACAACATGCCCTAACTAACTCCAACAGAAGTGTGCCCTCAACATGCTCCTTCATTATCCTTATAGGATTCTTCAATAAGGAAGTACAATTCATGAGTAACACAGCCCAAAGGAGGGGGAAAGTAGGTCCAAGTGAGCAAATAAGGTGTGCTAGATAGGTCACAAATAGCTTTACCAAGTGTTATCACCTTTTGCATGGAAAATAAATGAATGTGGTCATGCATCCAAGTGATTGACCCCCAAGGGCACGAACCCCTATAGGGAGAGCACCTCCTAGAGGTGGAAATCAAGAGGACCATCCATGACATGATTAGGGATATTTATCCCGAAAACAACACTCTCTCAAAAATTTTAAACCCCTCGCTTTGGCAGGCCTAATTGGGAATGTTGTAGATATTCTAAGGTGTAATACCATCGATGGTTATGATCATCAAACATATGATGATGGGTCATCATACCATGGATTCCATGTTCATGTCAAAGGTATGTTGATAGGTTTCAATTAAAAAAACAAATAATAATTTTTATTTGCAACCACTTGTCATGTCTACATTAAATATATTCTAGGTTTTACTTCACATAACCTTGAAACCAAGGGAATAGTGATTTCTTCCCTAGAACTATAGATTGTTTGAGAACAAACAAAAAAAGGTCTTAGTATTGAGTCCATTCCAATATTTTTTCATTCCATAAAAATCTTATAAACATTTCATACATCATACTTATAAACACGTCCACTTGACATTTATGATGCCAAGTTCAAATATTGAATATAACCCTTTATCGAAGATGCAGTGTTGAAGTAGTATTAACGAAAGTGAATGCAATAACATCAAAGACATTCTATTAGCAGTTGGAAAAGATATATTGATACGCAAACATTCATACCAAGATAGCATAGTTATATCCCTATTCCCTAATTTTAAATAAAATTAAAAATCGCAATAATACTTTCTACAAATGAAAATAAGAAAGCTTTTGAGCATTGGAGGCAAGCTTCCCTACAATGTATTTCAATAACAACAAACCTTAAATTGCATAATATAATTTTCACTCATGAGAAGTCAAATATTTATAAGAACATGTGTTGATCGTTAATTTCTCCAATTGACACAACAAAAAATAACTCCATAATCAATATTTTGTACAATACAAAGTATAGACAAAAGACACAAATTTGAAATTACACAACCTTAGAATTATACAAGAACTTCTTTAACTTGTCACCACGATAAGAGACCCAAGTCATTACAAGTTGGGGCACATTTAATATAGTTTTAGGTTCTTTTATTGAAAGAACCACACCATGAGAAACACCAAAACAATTATAATAATAAAAAAATGTACACATATCGGAGATGTATAAAATGCCCATAAAAAAAAATTGATTGAATAGATGTTGGTACCAATTCATCTTTCACACCCCACAAGAGTTTAAATTGCCCCAAACAATAGATCACTAGGAACCCTTTTGGCATTTCATGGTGATTTTTTGTAAAGGAATGAAATTGAGCAACAATTATTCTTGCTTCTCTATGAAGCAGTTTTAAATTGTTTTTTCAAACTTGGTACACACCTTTCATATTGGCACCGTAGTTTCTAGTTGTTCATAGCCCTTCAATAAGGGAAATAGGGTATTCTCCATTGTTTGTGGTCCTTCCACATATATCTCCCTTTCTTTCGAAAACCTTATTTGAAGCATTATTGTTCAGGACATATGCAATGGTTGATTGTCCTAGGTTGGGATAATAGGACCCTTCAATGCATAATTTCTATTTTTGTATTTGTTAGTATTTTGATGGTTATACAATATCTTAAAACATTTAGAATCGTAACATCATAACCATAAGAAAAGGATCATTGAAAGAAAGGAAAACACAACCACACAAAAGAACACATAGATTTGTCCTGGGAAACCCTCATGGGGGATAAAACCCAACAAAACTTCCTCGATATAGAATTCGACCAATTATAATGTAAGACCCCAAGAACAATACTACAATCTCCCTTTCAATAGTAGACTCTCTCTCTCTCTCTCTCTCTCTCTCTCTCTCTCTCTCTTGCGCAATGCTTGAGTGAGAAGTGTGTACAAATGAGGGAGGCACCTCACCTATTTATATTCATCATGTGAGTGACTCATCTACCTACCTAGGAAGACTCAAAATAACATTTATAAACTAATTTTGTGGGTACTATTTCCCTGACTTACAACTGAGGTTTTACCTCATGACTTTTACATGACCAATTACATCAAGGACATATTCAAACAGAGGAATAACATCGTCGAAGGAGGAATATGATAAAAGTACAATGGAATATCTTCCAAAGTTACATTTCTTTCAACACTCCCTCGTAATAAGGAAGGTATTCTAAATCATCAACAACAAAAACAACTGTACAACTAACTGATGAATCTATAAGTCATAGGAAGTTTTGTAACAACAACATCATAAGCATCATCTTCATCATGGAACATCATCATCGTGGAACATCATCATCACAGAACATTAGCATCGTGGATCATCATCATCATCATGGAACATCATCATTGTGGAACATCATCATCATGAAACATCATCATCGTGGAACATCATCATCACGGAACATCATCATCATTGAGCGTCATCATCGTCTGCAACATCTGTATGAAAATACTAGAACATCATCATCATCTGCAACATCAGTATGTGAATGTTGGAACATCATCATCATATGCAACATTAGTATGTGAATACTAGAACATCATCATAATCTACAACATATGTATGTGAATACTGGAACACCATCATCATCTGCAACATTAGTATGTGATTACTGGAACATCATCATCATCTGCAACATCAGTATGTGAATACTGGAACAACAACAAAATCATTAGCATGTTAGTGCTAGAAAAACAACATCATCAACAAATAAATGTTATATTTTCATCCACATTATCAACATAGATATGTTGGAACAACATCGTCATCATTAGCATAAAATGCTAATACAGCACTATCATCATCATCGTATCAATATTGTAGCAACATCATCATCATCAACAGTATATAAATGTTAGAGCTTCATCATCATCATCATTATATTAACACAGAGTGTTGGAACCACAACATCCTCATCATTAGCGACACAAAGTGTTGGGACCACAACCACATCAACATCATCACCACAGAGTGTTGGGACCACAACCACATCAACATAATCAGTACAAAGTGTTGGAACCATCTGAAGCAGAATCACAGTGAGCACTCTAGTAGACCCAAATGGCCTTGTCTGGCTTACTAATCCTTTTGGACCAAAAAATCCTATCCAGACATACCGATCTACCTAGGGACCAAATAATCCTTGTCTGGATTACTAACCCTTTCGAGCCAAAAAAAGCTTATCCATACATACTAATCCCCCTAGGAACAAACATCCCTTTTTAGCACTGATACAACAATCCCAATGGGATCAACCAGGCCTTATTAGGTTGACATACCAATCCTAGAATGAGCTTCCACACCAGTGCAATAGGAACCACAACCACTGCAACAAGAACCACAACCACTTCCTCGTCATTACTCCCTCTTTCAAGGGAGGTACTTATGAACTACACCAATCTTGTATCAAAAGTATTAAAACTTTACATGATACAAAGGCTTAGTTAGCACATCAACAACTTACTCTTTATCACTTGTTCTTTATCATACTTCTCTCATACATCCACAACTTCATCATTCTTCTCTAGTACATCCAAAACTTCAACATTCTTCTCTTGTAGGTGATTGCATACGATCCTTCCTACAAGTCAAATATAGTTGCATGGTTAGAAACATTTCATAATTACAAATTCTTATGCATAAAAATATATGTCATACAATCATGCAACTATTTCAGCCAATACAACATTCATCCAAATCTTGTATACATATGGTAACCTTCTAGATACCTTCCATCTCTACTAGGAAATTATTGGGAGTGTTCACTATTCCTAACATGTCAACAAGGAGGTTTCATTCTAGATAAGTAGCAATGGAATTTTTTACAACACCATAAGTCACTTACCCATCACATACATATTTGTAGTTTATTGATCATCAAAGAAAACACTCTAACATGCATAATATATTTCCTAAATCTAGGAACGTATCTATGTACACAACTGAACAATATCATTTAAACAATTAGATATACAAGAAATAATAATTCAAATACTTATCTTTGTTTGTTTTGTATACTCCCTTTTGATCTTTGTTTCCTTGTAAGAATTACTGGAGTTGCTGACAACGTGCTCTACTTCATCATCTGATTTTGAGGACCTATGCATATCTTTCTCATGATTGGAAATATTGAGCAAGTCTTATATACCATATATCACATAGGGTTGTGTACAGGTGATAAATCTTTGTTCCCTACAAATGCATCCCTTCTTATTCAATGTTGAAATGGATAAGAGCATGATATTTGTCTTCATCAGTATAATTATTTTGGATCAAAATACATATTCCTCGTCACTTGAGGAATATTCCCTTGCTTTGTTCTCAACTGGTTCTTCATGAAGGAATATTATGCATCAATGATGTCATATAACAGTTCCATTGATTCTAGAAGCTTCATATTCTTCTTCATGTGCTTCACGCAACCCTGGTTGTCATAGTACACACAAGTTGTCATCGAACAATCCTGCAAGTAGATTCCAAAACCATACCTCCTCACAACTTGCTAAAAAAGTTGAAATATACTCCGCCTCAACTGTACTCAGTGCTATCTTCATTTTCTTCTTGCTTAACCAAGAAATAATGCCATGCTTCAAGCTAAATTACCAACCTGATGTGCTCTTTCTATTTATATAACTACCATCCCAAATGAAGTCTTCCTATCCATGCAAGAAGATCCTTTGGACTCTTGCATATCTAAGGCCATACTAAATTGTACCCTTGAGGTACCTCATGGCATGCTTTGTCACAACCATGTGAACAAGTCTCAGATCCACTACGTATAGGATCAAAGTACTCACCATAAAGAAAATATCTGAACTTGTGTTTGTTAAGTATATCAATGAACCAATATTCTTCCTATAGACTGTTACACCAACTATATTTGAAGTAGGATCACATACCGATTTCAATTTTGATGCCATTGGTGTAGCCCAACATATCGAACCTTATCTCAACCTTTTTTTGGCTAAGGAAAATATCCTCTCGATTCTGCCATACCTCTAATTTTGAGAATCATGTCAATATTCTTGAACTATGATATATACTGTAGTCACTCCCTTTGAAGTGGAGCACCATCCCCCCTCTACATCGTGTACTCTCTGCATCGATAAATTATAAACTAGAGTGACTTGTAGCATCCTCTTTTGTTGATCTTCTATGTATCCATCTATGTCATCTCTTGAGGTCACTTGAACTTTGTTTCAAGTTCCTCTTCCACCCATTTATGAGCTTATTGTCCATTGTAAGCTTCCATCTTCAACCTTGTATCAAAAGTTGATATATCCATCATTCTAGGTGATCCTCAATATCCTCATGTAATTGTATGTGATATCCCATGGGTTCCTTCTAAGCTTGTACAAATACTTTTGTGCACAAGTGAGTATCTATAGAGATTCCCAAAACTTGGAGGTTGCTCAATCTGTCCTTCTACTTCAATTACACCAACTATATAGTGTAATATCCACCACTAAAGAGGTGTATCTTTCCACTAGAGAAATGTATCGCTATAATTGAATCCTTCTTTCTAACAGAAACCATGAACCTTGCTTTGTCTTTATATTTGCTGCATGCTTGATCTAGTAGATCCACTTGGAATACACTACGGACTCCCCTTCAAGTTTTGAAACCATATCCTAGACATCATTCTTCATGATCGACTGGTAATATTCAATCATAACATCCTTCCATTGTTTCTTCTGTGGACATTATTTCGCAAAGTGTCCTTTCTCATCACAATTGAAACATCTGAGCTATGAGAGGTACTTCTTCTGAAAATATTTTTATTTTTGAAAGAATGTTCTTCCTTCTTGTGCTTTCTCTTCTTGGTATGAGTTGTTAGGGATTTATTCTCATCTTCATCCATCTCTTCTTCTTTTTCTATTAATCAAGCTTCTTCTTGCATGCATTCCTCTCGTAGGTGATATTCCTTCTAGAACAAATTTGAATGAAATATTGGGATACCATTCAATGTTGTCATCTCCACTTCTGCTTCTTCGACATTGTCTCCAATCACTTCTAGTTTCCCCTTGATCTGAGAAACCCTTGTGAAATAAGATTGAATTCTTTATTACATATGCATGTTCATACCCTTGATATGAGTCCTCAAGGACATCTTCATGTTGATAATATTTTATTCACATAAGTTGGTCATTGCATCGAACATGTCCTTGGAATTGTTCAAGGATGATACATGTGAGATCTGACGGAGATAGAAATTAACCTCTTGGATTTGTCCTCTTCTCCCTCTAGATCTGCAACTTCTTCTTTGACATAGTTCTCCATGTCACGCTTCTTCAAGTATGAGAAGCACCCTATACTTCCATGGTCGGAATTTCTTGGCTCTTTCAATCTTGTCCTCAAGCTCGGTATTGTTTGTCATCATAAAAATGAGAACCTCAAATCAAAATAGAGAGAATAGAACTTACTAATGAGATTTCTTCGACTTGATGTTTGCTTGAAGGAATTTTTGGAAGACTGCTTCTGGTGGACCTAGGGTTTGATAGGGAAACCCTAATTTTTCAACATTGGTGAATTTCATATCTAATTGGATAGTAAAGATGCACCTCCTCAAGGTAAGTTGACCAGTATAGTCATTTTCTAAAAAATGTGGACAAAATTGGAAAATATTCGATGCCCTAGTTTTCCCGACAACAGTGTTAGGTAAAAAGATGAAAGTCCACATAATTATCAAATCTCTCCATATAAATATGTTCCCTCCTAGGGACAGTTGTACGGTCCTCCTTTTTCAACTGATTGATGGAGGGAAGTTCACAGAACAAGAAGCCCTAGTGATCCGGATTTATGCAGGAATGCAACAGAATACACAAATAACCATAGAAACAAATATGCAGCGAAAATAACACTTCATTTCATTAATCAATAATTGAAACTTGTTTACATACAAAATGGAAATAAACTAGCTAGAGTGCTAGCAACTTATCTCTGAGAAGAGATGTGGAAGCTACATGCCTCTGAACTGTGTGTTATAATGAGGCTCAAAGGCCTATATATTATTGAGAAACAATGGAAACCCTACACATCCAAAAACCTAACACTAGGAGGTGAAATGCCTTAATATGGGCCCCGTTGGGTAACTTGGTACATCAATTTTCCGGGGTCGTAACTTTAGCATACTACCTCCGTTTAACGCACATGATACATCGTTAGAAAGATCTGTTTAAGGACTACATCCATAAATGAAAAACATCAAGTTCGAAATGAAATCATATTTTCCTGACCATTCGATGCCAAAAAAACATCGTTTAGGACCTCAAAACAGCTCCGAAAGTTTAGGACCCGAAAATTGCCAAAAATAGTAAATTGTGCTACAATTAAGGAAACTGGAAAACTGAAAGAAACTGTGGTGGGGGTCCAAGAGGAATAGGTGGGTGGCCACCAATATCCTCCTGGATCATTCCTCCCCCCTTAGGAAGCAATGGTCCCCATTGCGTTGAGTTCCTCCATGAGATGAGGAAACTTCTGTTGAACTTGGTCCCCGGAGAGCCACTTTCCCTGGTGAAGGAGTTGGCCTGCTTTGACAACTCAATATAGCTGGATCTTTTGCCGGTGGGTGTTCTTGATCTGTGTGTCCATAATCCGATCAGTTGTGGCTTGTTCCATGCAATCAAGGTTTAACTCTGTTGGTGTGAGTTTTTCTGCCACGTCTGATGTGCCCAGTAGAGGTGGAAAGTAGGGCCGAAGGCAGTCCACATTGAACACTGGGTGCAGACCAAGGAATGGTGGAATACTGAGCTTGAATGAATTGTCCTCAACAGCCTTGGTGATGGTGTATGGCCCATATCGGAGCGGGCGAAGCTTGCGGTGGGGTCCAGCGAGGCGCTCCTTCTGTAAATGTAGCCACACTTTGTCGCCCACCTAGAAGTTGTGTTGCACCCGATGCTGATCATGTCGCTGTTTGTACTTAGCATTGGATATGTCCAATATGTCATGAACCTATTGGAAAATGTGTTGAATGCGCTCAATGAAGCTGTTTTCCTTGGAAACTTCAAACTGGATATGAGCTGAATCAGCCTGAGTAGCTGCAAATGGCATGGCTACATCAATAGGACATAGTGGCTGGAATCCCAAGCCCACCTGAAAGGGGCTATGGTTGGTTGAGCTGTGGAGGGCCCGATTATAGTTGTGTTGTACATAGGGGAGGCTCTCATCCCATGTGTGTGGATGCTTTGAGTTGTGCATGCGCAAAATGTGTACGATCATCCTATTGACGACCTTTGTCTGGCCATCAGTTTGGGGATGGAAAGCTTTGGACTTTGTGAGCTTGGTGTCTAGAATTGACCATAGGATAGACCAGAATGTACTAAGGAATATCCTATCCCGGTCTGAGATTATAGACTGTGGGATACCAAAGTGTACCCACACTCGTTCAAAGAAGAGTTTAGCAGTGGCTTCTGTTGTGATATTCTTCTTACAGGCTGCCATTATGGCCATCTTTGAGAATTTGTCAACGACCACAAACACACAATCGTTGCCGTGCTTAGTAGAAGGAAGGCTTGACATGTAATCCGTGGAGATGGATTCCCAAGGTCGACTAGGGGTAGGCAATGGAGTATAGAGGCCTTGCTTCTTGATGGATGGTTTGGCAATGGCACAGGCAGTGCAGGATCGGATGTACTTCCCAATGTCTTGTCAAAGGTTTGGCCAATAGAAATACTTCTGCAGTACTGCCACTATTTTCTCGACCCTGAAATGCCCAGCAACCTGAGTGTAGTACACTTCCCAAATCATCTTGGCACGCTCGCTTGAAGGAACACAAAGGTGTCCCATGTGATATAGTAGTACATCCTGGAGGTGAAATTTTGGAACTTGGTTTCCCTCCAAGAGCATCTAGTATGTGTGGCTGAATTTTGGATCACTCTTGTAGAGAAGCGACCAATCAGAAGTCTCGTGCCCACAAGAGTTAAGCACGATCATTATCGCCATGATTGGTGGTCAGCTAAGGTAGTCTACAACATTATTGGTGCTTCCCTTCTTGTACTTGATGTTCAAATGAAACTGTTGTAGATATGTGGACCACTTCCGATGGCGATTGTTCTGTAACTTTCCTTGTGTCTGCATGAACTGCAGGGGTCATTGGTCTATGTGGATGATCGTTTCCTTCCCCAAAATGTAATGCTTCCATTGCCGGCAAGCCTGTACAATGGAATACATCTCTTTGTCATAAGTGGGATATTTGCGGACAGTGTCTCACAGTGTCTCACTGTGATATGCCACTGGATGCCCTTGTTGAGTAAGGACTGCCCCAATAGCATAGTCAGAGGCATCTGTCTCGATCTCAAATTGTTGTTGCAAGTCTAGTAATGTGAGCACTAGGGCACAACAGAGGCGATGTTTCAATTCTACAAATGCCTTCTGCTGAGTTTCTGACCAAAAGAATTTTTCTTTTGCTCCTCCCTTGGTGAATTGACTCAAGGGCCAAGTGATATGAGAGAATCCCAACACGAACCTGCAATAGAAGTTAGCAAGGCCCAAAAAGCTGCGAAGCTTTGTTAGAGTAGTTTGGGATGGCCAATCCCGAATGACTTGGATCTTGGTTGGATCCACATGTACCCCACAGTCATCAATAATGTATCCCAGATACTAAACATGGGTCATGCCAAAAGTGCACTTGTCCAAATTGGCACACAACTTGTGCTGCCGCAATGTTTGGAGGACCTGTCGAATGTGGTGGAGGTGCTCTTCCCAAGTCTGGCTAAAGATCAGGATGTCATCCAAGTACACTACTACAAATGAGTTGGTGAATGGCCGCAAGATGTCGTCCATCAGTCTCATGAAGGTTGCAGGAGCATTCGTCAGCTTGAACGGCATGACCAACCATTCAAAAAGGCCCTCCTTGGCTTTGAAGGCAGTCTTCCACACATCGGTTGGCTCGATCGGTACCTGGTGATACCCGGACTTTAAGTCAATTTTGCTAAAATATTTTTCCCCTTTAAGCTGGTCTAGGACGTCATCAATCCATGGGATCGGGTACCTATTCCGGACAGTGATCTTGTTCAACGCCCGATAGTCAATGCAGAGTCTCCAAGTCCCATCCTTTTTCTGTACCAACATGATCAGGTTCCCACAGGGCGATGAACTTGGCTGGATGTGACCCTTCTACAGCAGCTCCTAAATTTGCCTCTTGATTTCATCATTCTCCAGAACAAAGCGACGATAGATCGGTCCATTGGACAGCGGCGCACCTGGGGTCAAATCGATGGGGTGCTTTACCTGACAGTGGAGAGGCACCCCGATGGGTGAGGTGAATATGTCCCGGTACTCCTCCATGACCTTGTCCATTTTTTTTTGTCGTGCGGAGGGGCCTTGTCTAGAGGTTGTGGCCATGATCTTCTTCTTGCCCTGAGGGCGGATCATCAAGAAAACAAACTTCCCGGTTTTGGAAATGAGCTTACTACATTGTTTGGCAGTAACCAAAGAGATAGTGGTAGGGGATGGTACCTCTAGTATCCTGTACAAATTATTTCCCAACGTAATAATAACAGTGCGAGGCCGGGACTCATACACAGCATGTCACTTCCATAAGTATGGTTGACCTAATAATACATCACAAACATCAAGAGGAGCAATATCACATAATACCTCATCAGTGAAGGGCTTGATGCTATAGGGAAGGCGGCACTGTTGGCTGACGCAAAGATCTCGTCCTTGGTGAAGCCACCCGATAGTGTATGGCTGCGGGTGTGCTGTGGTCGGCAAACCCAACCGCTTCACAACCCCTGCTGAAATCAGGTTCTTTTGGCTCCCACTGTCGATGATGAACTATAGCGAGGAACTCTTTACCCACATCTAGGAGTGGAAAAGATGCTCCTCCTCCTCTGAATCTTCTAGTTCTTCCTTTTGGATCTTCGTGGTGGAAACGGTGGCGTTGGGCTCTGCATCAATAATCTTCTTCCCTCTGTCATTCCCCTTCTCGGGTTCAGATTTAGTGCCAGAGTATGCATCTGATTCAGAAGCCTTTATCTCAGCCACCACTGACTACTTAGCTCGACACTCACTTGTGTTGTGAGTGGGGCTCTTATGGAACTCGCACCACTTTCCCGCTTCCTTCTTCGGCTTTGCAGTGTTCCTCTTTGCTTGTGGCTTTGGAAAATTTTCTTGAGTCACCATGCCTTGGCTGTGTCCTTGGTTTTGCAGTTTGGGGGCACCTTTCCAATGCTTCTGATTCGTAGATCCAAAGTCTCGCTTTTTCTGTTTGAATTTTTGCTCAATTTTCGCAGCATACTGATATGCCATACCAAGCAAGGAGATGTCAAGGAACTCCATTTCCTCCTGAATGTATCTGTGCATACAACTATGGTACTTCAGCACCAAAATGTTTCTTTGAATATTTGATACCCAACTTGGTGTGTAGGGTATGGAACAGATTCGTCAGCTCATGCACATCTTGATCTCTTTGCTGTCGCAGCGTAGTCCATTGGATGTACTTGTCCTCATAGCTCCCCATCGGATAATATTGTCCCTTTATGGCATCTCGGAAAGAATTCCAAGTGGGTATGGCTAAGAACAAAGAGGGTTCCTCCTCATCCTTTCTCTCACAGTAAGTTTCCCACCAATCCTTGACATGGGGGGCAGCTTTGAGTAGAGAAAAAGTAATCTTTTCCCGGTCAGAAAAGTCATGAACCAAGAAATATCCTTCTAATAGATTCAACCATTTATCTATGGCGTCTGCATCTATTCAACCATCAAATATGGGAATGTCGAAGTTTACTTGTACCTTAAAAGGGGTTGCACCTCCAGAGTGGCTGCTATATGCAGATGCGTCGCCAGTGGGAAGTCGTTGAAGAATCTGGGCGAAGTTATCCATCATTGCGTTCCTTTGTTTTTCAAGGGCCTCCTCGAGCAACATTTTGATAGGATATTTTGTGCCCTTGTCTTTCTTTTTGTCCCCCATGGGTGGCTGTCAGGATTTGCGAGGCTGATCTTGCAAAGGTTCAACCAGATCGAGCCCTAACTCTTTATACCCTGCCCTCATTGGGGACATGCAAAGAAGGATCGAGAAAGAGCAGATTGCTTTGATACCACTAATCCGAATTTATGGAGGAATGCAACAAAATACACAAATAACCATAGAAACAAATATGCAGCGGAAATAACACTCATTTCATTAATCAATAACTGAAACTTGTTTACATACAAAATGGAAATAAACTAGCTAGAGTGCTGGTAGCTTATCTCTAAGAAGAGATGTGGCAGCTACATGCCTATGAACTCTATGTTACAATGAGGCTCAAAGGCCTATATATTATTGAGAAACAATGGAAACCCTACACATCCAAAAACCTAACCCTAGGAGGTGAAACGCCTTAATGTGGGCCCTGTTGGCTAACTTGGTACATCAATTTCCCGGGGTCGTAACTTTAGCGTACTACCTCCATTTGACGCGCATGATACATTGTTAGAAATATCTGTTTAAGGACTACATCCGTAAATGACAAATATTAAGTTCGAAATGGACTCATATTTTCCCGACCATTTAATGCCAAAAAAACGTCGTTTAGGGCCTCAAAACGGCTCCGGAAGTTTAGGACCCGAAAACTGCCAAAAATAGTAAATTGTGCTAGAATTAAGGAAACTGAAAAACTGAAATAAACAGTGGTGGGGGTCCAAGAGGAATAGGTGGGTGGCCACCAATATCCTCCTAGATCACCTAGTTTCTTCAATTTCTTCTACAATTTTTCTTCATCTTGATTTTGATGTATATTTGAAATTACGGCTCCTCAAGGAAAGAAACTTAGTCCTAAGGTAGCCTGATATGTCTTATTTCCAACCCCACATGTTAGAGAAATATTTTATTCACCAATTTTAACTTATGCTAAGTTTCCCAACGTGACATGTTTATGTACTAGTTCAGTAAAGTGAACTTGTACGGGCTTCCACGTACCACTGTGTCAACTTCGGTGCCTAAAATTCACACCACATAAACTATAGTATGTTCCCTATCTGAAACATCTTGATAAATTATATTTGGACCTTCTTAGTCCGAGATATAGCAATTATCCCTAGGTCACACGTGTTGGATTTTTAGCATTTAAGCAATATGATCTTAGGATCTTATCTGAGAGAATAACATGCACATCAATAAACACAAGAGATAAGAGACACAAATAATTTTCCTCGGGGAAACCATAAAGGAGAAAACCCTACAATTTCCTCAGAGATAGAATGAGCACCAATGGCAGCAGTAAAACCCGAAAACATAAAGATGATCTCCAACAACTTGTTCTCTCTCTCTCACTTGAGATAGCTTCTCCTCTCTCACTCATGCACCCTAGTGAGTGAGTGTGTGTGTAATAAATAGAGAGTCTCACTCTCTATTTATATTTTTTCATTCACTTAATGTCCACTTCAACATGTCGGCCCCACTTAACAATTACTTACTAGGGCCAACATCTCTAGGAGAGTCTAATAACCCTAGCACCCCACAACTATGGGGACTTTGCCCTCCGATCAACAAGGAAGGTTAACGTTGACACAATTGTGGGGACTATTGCCCCGACTTACAATGGAGGGTTAACCTCAATGACTTTACATGACTTGTTTACTTATTGAATCTCTTGATCGGAACATCGAGGCGTGACATGACTCAAATACATTATAGATACTTCCTGGAATAAACATCAGGGTACAATACATAAGATATAGAGTGAATACATTCCAAAGTTACAAATACATCAACACTCCCTCTTAACTAGGAAGGTATTCTCTCGACACAATTTATCAGCATAATTATTCTTCTCTGTATCATCTGGATCATCATCAAGTCATCTTCATCTTCAAGAAATCTTCATCGTCAAGTCATCACTGGATCTGGATCATCATCAAGTCATCTTCATCTTCAAGAAATCTTCATTGTCAAGTCATCACTGGATCTGGATCATCATCACTAGATCATCATCGAAACTAGATCATCATTGGATCATCATCAAACCTAGATCATCACTGGATCATCATCATCACTGCTTCCGCTATCTCAATAAAATGGTGCTATCTCTTCATTCTTCTCGTCACAGGAAGTTCTACAGAGCCAACCCTTTTTCATGCTGGTTGTAGGTCTAGCCTCCATGTAGGTCTTCATCTTCTTCACCACTTATATTTGACCACTATAGGAAACTTTATTCACACAACATGTCAGAAAGGCTCTGCACTTATATCTGACCATGATAGGAAACTTTATTCACACATCATGATAGGAAATGTTTATTCACACATCATGTTAGAAAGGCTCTACACTTATATTTGACCACGATAGGAAACTTTATTCATAGATAATGATAGGAAATTTTATTCACACATCATGATAGGAAACTTTTATTCACACATCATGTCAGAAAGGCTCTGCACTTATATCTGACCATGATAGGAAACTTTATTCACACAACATGATAGGAAACTTTTATTCACACATCTTGTCAGAAAGGCTCTCAACCCCAGGCTAAGTGTCAGTCCTAGACTGAACAAATTCTTGGTAACTGACCAGGTGCCTCCATTCTCCCAGAGAATGGAATTTAGCACTTATATCTGATCATGTAGGAACCAATCCTATAGTCATATCAAAATGGCTCAGCACTCATATCTGACATGGAAGGAACCAATCCTCTCACCATGACAGAATGGATCAGCCCTTACATCTGACCATTGAAGGAGACAATCCTCTCACCATGTCAGAATGGCTCATAGACTCATCACTTCCCCTTGGAGGGAACCTCGATCTGGAGAACACCAAGCTTCTCCCTGAAGTATTCAAACTTCACTCTGGCCATTTTTAGCATAGAATCACATCAGGGTTGATTACGTTCAAGGATAACCTACGAGCTTCACCAGGACCGATTACATCCGAGGACAACCTATAGGACCATTTACGTCTGAGCAACCTACGAGCTTTGCCATGATTTATGCTCAGACAACCTGTCTCATCGGCTATGCTAGAACTCCCTCTTCCGAGAGATATCGATTTGGATCACTGCTCCTCTCTGCATCATACAAAAATGCAAGTCAGATCAACCAAATCAAATAGTAGTTTTCAAAAGAAACATACTACCTCCCAAATAGCAAGTGGAAACATATTTTTCCTCGGTTGTACTCAGTGCCATGCAGGAATCCATCTTGCCAAACCAAGAGATCACACCTGATCCCATACTGGAGCAACACCCCAAAGTGCTCTTCCTATCAATGGCACTGCCTATCTAATCCGAATCCACATAACCCTCCAGGCTAATCTTCAGATTCGTATCATACTTGAGCCCATACTCAATTGTTACCTTCAGATACCTCACTGCATGCTTTGCAACCATCAGGTGAACATGTCTCAATGTGTTCACAACAAAACAAATATCTGGTCTCATATTCATCAGGTACAAGGAACAAATCATCTAACAATACATCATCGCATCAACCGAATCTGATGAAGCATCACTCAATAGCTTCAAGTTCGATGCCATAGGTGTGGTCATGGCCTTGTGTTCCATCATCCTGAACCTCTTCAGGATATCTACTGCATACTTCCCTTGTCCCAGGGATATTTTGCCACACCTCCATGCCTAGAAAGTAGTGCATCATATCCAAGTCCCTCATTCGAACTCGGCAGCAAGTCTCCTTCTTGCAAATTTAATGAGTTCCTCTTTTCTGTTAGGAACAAGTCATCGACATATAACAGGAGCATCACTGGTCTTCCACCTTCAACCTTGAAGTAAAGATTGGAATCTGCTTTACTCTTAGTAAAGCCTAGAGTCATCAGTAATCTATCCATCTTGTTGTACTATGTCAAACCTCAGGATCTTCTGTAGTCACTCCCTCTGAAGAGGAGCATCATTCTCCCTCTGCATGTACTAATAAGAGTCATGAGGTTGTCCCCTCTATTTGTAAAGGTGGGTCATTAGCACCCCAGTGTGGTTACTTGAGCCTAGATGTGTAACTTGAGCCTACATGATTAACTTGAGCCTAAATGTCAGATGAGTTAATTCAAGTGAACGGATGAATATAAATAGAGGTGTGGTGCTCCTCATTTGAGACACACACACTCTCACTTGTGTAGTGCATTGTGGAGAAGAGAAGTAGCTGGAGAAGGAGGAGGATCAGGCTTTGATCTCCTTGTTGGTTTTATCTTTTATCTTTTTTTGGCATCTATATTGAGGAAGCTTTTGCTGGGTTTTTCCCTTTAGGTTTTTCCTAGGATAAATCTTTGTGTTCTCCTTTTGTATGGTTGTGCTTGTCTATCTTTCAGTGATCCTGTTTATATGCTTTTGTTATGAAATCGAAATGAAATACTAATGATCTAGCTTAGCATATGAAAATTTAACATGGTATCAGAGCCACCCTAAAAGAAGACATTGTGCAGCTAAATAATCTAGGGCTTCTTATTTTTTGGGTCTCTATCCATGATCGATCAGCAAAAGAAGGCTAGATTGACTCTCCATTGAAGGGCGCATCTTTTTGTCGAAGCGGAATTTGATTCCGAGCATTTTTCATTTTGGTGCCGAAAATTAGGGATTTCTACAGAAGAAGAATTTTTGAGTGATCCCAACATAGGATTTTTATCCTCATCAAAATCGAATTTTAGAGACCTGGATCAATAAATTTGGTTGGGTGAAACTTCAGGAAAGTCAAACCCTAGTTTGACCCCGATCTGGAAAAACCCTAAATACTAAAACTGCTAAGTTTTGGTACATTCGCTATATCCTAATATTGGAGAAGTATCAGGAGTTGAAAATTTTAGAGGTTGAAGAGAAAATCCTAATTTACACTGTATCCAAAATTCAGCCTCAGATTCACTATATTCTGGGAGATATGATCCCTCCAAGTTAGGGTTCCAGCCTCTTCCAGAATTCATACCTAAACAGGACACCTGGGGAGAATTGCTGTAGAGTGGGATACAGAGGTCCAAATGGAATTCCTGAAGATGTTCCAAAAATAGCACAGACTTTAATTTCAGTGGTCCAATTTTCCAAACCTGAAGATGAACCAGTGACATGTGGCACGTCGTACAACTTCACTGTTCTGAACAGTCTTGTAACAGGTCACCTTGGGGAAATGATCATAAATCCCAATTGGTGAAACAAATTCTAATCAAACCTATGGTTTTGGATCAAGGACATGCGAGGTTACCTCAGTGCAAAATTTCAGACATAGAGGAGTAGTAATTTCGGAGATATCACAGAAATAGTAACAGGAATTTCTGCAGAAGAAATTGGAAAACTAGGGCTTCCTGTTCTGGGAGCTTCCCTCCGTTGTTTTCAGAAAAGGAGTACATTGGACAGCTCCATTTGAAGAGATATATCTTTCTATCCAATCAAATCTAAAATATTTGAAGTTTTGAAAATTAGGGTTTCTCTGACAAACCCTAGATCAGCCAGCTCCGGAAGCAGGACGGACACCTCAAATCGGTAAGATCTAATCTTTGCTATTTGCATTTGAGGTTCTCATTTCAAAGTGATCTATCACATCAGCTTGATGATAAGCTTGGTGAAGTTAAAAACTTCCAAGCATGGAAGTATTTTATCTCTCTAAAGAAAATGAATTGGACACCTACATGAGTAGAGAGGTTCCAGTTCTAGAGGGAGATGAACCTCAAAGCCTTACACAAGAAGAACTTGATCAAGGCCAAGAAGATCATTGTTGATTCAATCATGGATCAACTTGTACCACAAGTGTATTCCCTAAAGACACTGAAGATGTTTGATTCCTTGATCAAGCTATTTGAAGATAAGAACATAATTCAGAAGATGGATTTGAGAAAACCATTGAATAATGTGAAGATCTAGAATGCATAACATCTTGAAGCGGTAGAAGAAGAAGCAGAGAATGGCCTCCCATGATCATGGGATTCATTCATGTGAGGAATGTGTGCCAAAAGGAAGTGATTACTTTCATTTGACTCTGGGAAGAAGAATTGGCTCATCTCATAAGAAGAGAAGAAGAAAGATGGGAGCAAATTGAAGATCAAGCTCTCACCATAAGCTATGAAAGAAGCTATGATCAAAGAATAACAGTTGATTATGGGGAATGATGTATATGATATGATTTCAAGACATAAAGGGAAGTACGTAGTATCTTCCATATGGATCTGCAAGAACAAGTGTACAAAGCAAGAATCGTGATTTTCCTCAGAAAGAATAGACTATGACATGACATACTTTATTGACTAGTATATATCAAGCATAGAATCACCTATACATAATGAAGAAGGAAGATAATACTCCACTTCAGGGGGAGTGACTATAGAAGATATTTGAGTTCAACACAGTACGACATGATGGACAGCTTCCTGATGGATCGAGACTTTACCAAGAGTAAAGTGGGTTCCAACCTTCAAAGTTGAATGCAGAAGACTAGGATATGTTGATGATCTGACAAGACAAACTCATGGAAGATGTTATGATGATGTTTGGGATATAGTACTCAAACCAGAAAGCAAGCATGTGGTATATTACAAATGGATTTCAAGATAAAATATGTCGCTGATAGAAGTAAGGAAAGACTTGTGGCTAGAGGTTTCTATAAGAAAGAGGGAATTAATTTTGAAGAGACACTTACTCCAGGAAGCAAGGTACACTTCCTTCAGAACTATGATGGTAGTTGCTTCCATGATGAAGTAAAGACAATCCTTCCTTAATGGTATGATTGGGGAAGAGTTTTACATCGAAAGGATTTGAAGTTGAAGACAGATGGACTCATATATGTAAGTTGAAGAAGGGCCTCTATGGCATGAAGCAAGCTCCCAGAGCTTGGTATGGCAGTTTCTTGTCAATTATGGGTTTTACTAAGAGTAAAGCTGATCCTAACCTTTATCTCAAGGTTGTAGAAGATGAACCTATCATCCTATTATTATATGTGGATGACTTATTCTTGATAGGGAAAGAGAAACAGATCATGGAAAGCAAGAATAAACTAGCAGAATAATTTGAGATGAAAGACCTTGGGTTAATGCACTATTTCCTAGGTCTGGAAATATGACAAAGTTCAGAAGAAATATTTATCAACCATGGAAAGTATGCGGTAGAGATATTGAAGAGATTAAATACGTTGGAATGCAAAGCCATGGCCACACCCATGGACTCCAACCTGAAGCTGTTAGATGATGACTCATCAGAGTTAGTAGATGCGACTCATTACAGAGAGATCATTGGGTCATTGATGTACTTAAAAAATACCAAACCAGACATTTGTTTTGCTGTGAACACCTTAATTCAATATCTTGTTCAACCAAGATGGGTTCACCTAGTAGCTGCAAAACATGTGATGAGATATCTGAAAGGGACTATAGACCTTGGTCTATACTATGATGGTAGCCATGACTATAGACTGTATGGCTATACAGATGCAGATTGGGTTGGAAGTATCTCAGACAGGAAAAGCACATCAGGTAGATGCTTTTGTTTGGGGTCTATTATGAGTTCATGGTTTAGCAGGAAACAGCCCAGTGTTTCTCTTAGAACAACAAAAGCAGAATACATAGCAGATTGCTCTGCTAAGTTGTGAAGCCATATGGCTTCAGAAGCTGATATCAGGTCTCCTTGACCTGAAGATGGATAATACATTGATTCTATGTGATACCTGAAGATGGATAATACATTGATTCTATGTGATAACGAGAGTTGTGATAACAGAGAACCCTGTGTTCCGTCGTAACACATAGAAATCCGATATTTCTACATACAAGATAAAGATGCAGATGATGATGTTTCAGTATTCCCATACTGAAGATATAGATGATGCTTTCAGTATTCACATACTGGAGATACAGATGGTGAAAGTTCAGTATTCACATACTGAAGATGTAGATGATGATGGTTTAGATGGTGATGTGCTGACGAAGCCTCTGTCCCGAGTAAAGTTCGAACACTTTCAAGACAAGCTTGGTGTGGTTTGGAAACACCTTCCTTGAAAGGGGGATTAGTGATGTTGCAATGGGATTGTATCGTCCTGGGACATATGTCCAGAATTGATCTGGAGACCTCGGTCTTCGAGAATGAAGAGGAATTGTATCATCCTGGGACATATGTCCAGAAGTGATCCGGTGACCTCGATCATCGAGAATGTAGCAGGATTGTATCATCCTTGAACTTTGGTTCAAAATGGATCCGGTGAACTTCGGTCATCAAGAAGATGGCAGGATTGTATCATCCTTGGACTTCGGTTCAAAACGGATCCGGTGAACTTTGGTCATCGAGAAGGTGGCAAGATTGTATCATCCTTGGACTTTGGTTCAGAATGGATCCGGTGAACTTCGGTCATCGAGAAGGTGGCAGGATTGTATCATCCTTGAACTTTGGTTCAGAATGGATCCGGTGAACTTCGGTCATCGAGAAGGCAGTAGGATTGTATCATCCTTGAACCTAGGTTCAGAATAGATACGGTGACTTCGGTACTCGAGAACATGTGTTGATCCTGTAATTCCAATAGGAAGGATTGTCTGAGTTCCACAACTGTGTTGATCCCGTAATTCCGAAAGGAAGGATCGTTAGTAACTCCGTAAAGACCTAAATCCTGTAATTCCGAAAGGAGGGATCGTTGGTAGCTCCGTAAAGACTTGATCCTGTAATTCCAATAGGAAGGATTGTCTGAGTTCCACAGATGTGTTGATCCCGTAATTCCAAAAGGAAGGATCGTTAGTAACTCCGTAAAGACCTAAATCCTGTAATTCCGAAAGGAAGGATCGTTGGTAGCTCAGTAAAGAATTGATCCCGTAATTCCAACAGGAAGGATTGTCTGAGTTCCACAGATGTGTTGATCCCATAATTCCAATAGGAAGGATTGCTTGAGTTCCACAACTGTGTTGATCCCGTAATTCCGAAAGGAAGGATCGTTAGTAACTCCGTAAAGACCTAAATCCTGTAATTCCGAAAGGAAGGATCATTGAATTGATCCCGTAATTCCAATAGGAAGGATTGTCTGAGTTCCACAGATTTGTTGATCTTGTAATTCCGAAAGGAAGGTTCGTTAGTAACTCCGTAAAGACCTAAATCCCGTAATTCCAAAAGGAAGGATCATTAGTAGCTCCGTAAATACTTGATCCCGTAATTCTGAAAGGAAGGATCGTCTGAGCTCCACAAGTGTGTTGATCCTGTAATTCCGAAAGGAAGGATCGTTAGTAACTACGTAAAGACCTAAATCTTGTAATTCCGACAGGAAGGATCGTCTGAGTACCACAGACATGTTGATCCCGTAATTCCGAAAGGAAGGATCATGTTGATGTTTTGATGATGATGATGTTGATGTTTTGATGATAATGATTTTATGATGATGATGATGTACTGATCGAAAGATCAGAGTGTGATGATGATGATATTTTGATGTTTTGATGATGTTGAATGTTTTGATCATAATGATGTTTTGATGATGTTGATGTTTTCATGATGATGATGTTTTTATGATGATGATGATGTATTTATCAAAATATCAGAGTATGATGATGATGTACTGATCGAACGATCAAGAGTATGATGATGATGATGTACTGATCGAAAGATTAGAGTGTGACGATGATGATAATCAGTATGTGATGATGACGACATACTGATCAAAAGATCAAAATATGATGATGATGATTCTGTTCGAGAGTTGAAGTATGATGATGGTGCTGATCACGATGTTACTAATCAGAATGTGATGATGTTGCTGATCGAAAGGTCAAAATGCTAAAGATGTCTTTGCTAATTGAAAGATCAAAGTGCTGAAGATATTGCTGATCAAAATGCTAAAGATATTGGTGATGATCGAAAGGTCAAAGTGCTGAAGATGTTGCTGCTGATCGAAAGGTCAAAGTGTTGAAGATGTTGCTGAAAATGTTGCTGATCGAAAGGTCAAAGTGCTGAAGATGTTGCTGCTGATCGAAAGGTCAAAGTGTTGAAGATGTTGCTGAAAATGTTGCTGATCGAAAGGTCAAAGTGCCTAAGATGTTGCTGATCGAAAGGTCAAAGTGCTGAAGATGTTGCTGCTGATCGAAAGGTCTAGGTGCTAAAGATGTTTCTGAAGATGTTGCTGATCGAAAGATCAAAGTGTTGAAGAGGTTGCTGATCAAAAGGTCAAAAGATGTTGATGTTGATTAAAGAGTTGTTGTCGTCAAATATTGAAGACAAAGACTATATGATGTTGAAAAGCTTCCAATGATTTATAGATGTGTTACCCTGATGATGTTGATGATGTCCTCTCCTACTATTGTTGTTGTTGATGTTATTGTAGAATACCCTTCTCGTTAAGGGGGAGTGTTGAAATATTGTAACTTCAAAGAATATTCTATATGTATCTTTTGTTATCCCCGATGGTCCTACCGGGAGAACCACTTGTATTATCTTGTACCCTAATGCTTCTAATCGGAAGAAATAATAAGAGTCATGAGGTTGTCCCCTCTATTTGTAAAGGTGGGTCATTAGCACCCCAGTGTGGTTACTTGAGCCTACATGTGTAACTCGAGCCTATATGATTAAATCGAGCCTACATGTCGGATGAGTTAATTCAAGTGAACGGATGAATATAAATAGAGGTGTGGTGCTCCTCATTTGAGACACACACACTCTCACTTGTGTAGTGCATTAGTGGAGAAGAGAAGTAGCTGGAGAAGGAGGAGGATCAGGCTTTGATGTCCTTGTTGGTTTTATCTTTTATCTTTTGGGGAATCTATATTGAGGAATCTTTTGCTGGGTTTTTCCCTTTAGGGTTTTCCCAGGATAAATCTTTGTGTTCTCCTTTTGTATGGTTGTGATTTTCTATCTTTCAGTGATCCTGTTTATATGCTTTTGTTATGAAATCGAAATGAAATACTAATGATCTAGCTTAGCATATGAAAATTTAACATGGCACACATTCCTTGAATGAATGAATCCCATGATCTTGGGAGGCCATTCAAGGTGGTTATCACAACTTCTTCATTCTCCACTTCTTCTTCTATTGCTTCAAGTTGTTCTTTGATTTGTAAAGTATGACTGTATGGTTTCTGCATTCTGCATCTTCACATTCTTCAACTATTTTCTCAAAGTCATCTTCTGATTTATGTTCTTCCCTTCAAATAGCTTGGTCAAGGAATCAAACATATATTTAGGTGTCTTTAGAGAAGACACTTGTGGTATAAGGTGATCATCTATTGAATCAGCAATGATCTTCTTGGCCTTGACCAAGTTCTTCTTGAGTTATGCTTTTAGCCTTATCTCTCTCTGGAACTAAAACCTCTCTACTTATGTAGGTTTCCAATTCATTTTATTCAGAGAGATCATATACTTCCATGCTTGGAAGTTGTAAACTTCACCAAGCTTATCATCAAGCTGATGTGATAGATCACTTTGAAATGAGAACCTAAAATAAAAAATAACAAAAGATTAGATCTTACCGATTTGAGGTGTCTGTCCTGGTTCCGGAGCTCGCTGATCTAGGGTTTGTCAGAGAAACCCTAATTTTGAAAACTTGGAATATTTTAGATATGATTGGATAAAAATATATACATCTTCAATCTGAGCTATCCAATGTACTCATTTTCTAAAAACAGTGGAGGGAGGCTCTCAGAACAGGAAGCCCTACTTTACCAATTTCTTCTGCAGAACTTCCTGCTGCTTTTTCTATGGTATCTATGAAGTTACTGCTCTTCTGTGTCTGAAAATTAGCACTGAGGTAGCCTCTCCTGTCCCTATTCCAAAACCATAGGTTTCATCATAATTTATTTCACCAATTGCGACTTATGATCGTTTTCCCAAGGTGACCTGTTTTAGGACGGTTCCGCATAGTGAAGTTGTACACACTGTCATGTGTCATTGTTGCATATTCAGGGTCTGAAAATTATACCACATAAAGTAAAGTCCATGCCATTTCTGGAACATTTTGCAAAAATTAATTTGGACCTTCATAGCCAGAGATATAGCAATTCTCCCTAGGTGTCATGTTTAGGGATGAATCCTGGAAGAGGCTGGAACCCTAACTTGGAGGAATCATATCTCCTAGAATATAGTGAATCTGAGGCTGAAACTTGGACACAGTGTACAAAAGGATTTTATTTTCACTCTGTGAAATTTTGGGTCCCTGAGACTTCTGTAATCCCAAGATATAGCAAATTTACCAACAATTTTCATTTTTAGTATTTAGGGTTTTTCAAGCCTAGGGTCAAACTAGGGTTTGACTTTCCCGAAGTTTCACCCAACCAAAAATCTCGACTCAGGTCTCTAAACTTCGATTTTGATGAGGAGAGAAATCTTATGCCGGGCTCACTCAAAAATTCCTCTTCTGTAAAAAGGCTTAATTTTCTGCACCAAAAATTGAAAATGCCTGGAATCAAATTATGCTTCAACAAAAAGATGCGCCCTTCAATGGAGAGTCAACCTAGCATACTTTTGCTGATGGATTGTGGAGAGAGACCCAAAAAGTAAGAAGCTCTAGCTTCCACAGTTGCACAATGTCTTCTTCTCAGGTTAGCTCTGATACCATGTTGGATTTTTATCATTTAAGCAATATGATCTTAGGATCTTATCTGAGAGAATAACATGCACAGTAATAAACACAAGAGACAAGAGACACAAAGAATTTTCCTCGGGGAAACCATAAAGGAGAAAACCATAAAGAATGAGCACCAATGGCAGAGTAAACCCTGAAAACATAAAGATGATCTCCAACAGCTTGTTCTCTCTCTCTCACTTGAGAGAGCTTCTCCTCTCTCACTCATGCACCCTAGTGAGTGAGTGTGTGTGTAATAAATAGAGAGCCTCACTCTCTATTTATATTCTTTCGTTCACTTAATGTCCACTTCAACATGTAGGCCCCACTTAACAATTACTTACTAGGGCCAAAATCTCTAGGAGAGTCTAATAACCCTAGCGCCCCACAACTGTGGGGACTTTGCCCTTTGATCAACAAGGAAGGTTAACCTTGACACAATTGTGGGAACTATTGCCTCGACTTACAATGGAGGGCTCACCTCAATGACTTTACATGACTTGTTTACTTATTGAATCTCCCGATCAGAACATCCGGGCATGACATGACTCAATTACATTATAGATACTTCCCGGAATAAACATTGGGGTACAATACATAAGATATACAAGTGAATACATTCTGAAGTTACAAATACATCAACAACATGTTTAAGACTGAATTCTGGAAGAGGTTGGAACCTTGATTTGGAGGATTCCTATCTCCTAAAGTATAGAATATATAAGGTTGAAACTTGCATAAAAGGTATAATAAGATTTCAAATTCGTCGTGTCCAAGTTTCAACTCGCGATCCTTTACCAAACTCGAGTTATATCCGCAAATTCCAAGATTACTAGATTTTTCCTTCTAGGGTTTTTAAGCACGAAACCCTAATCTCCAGTAGTTGTAGTTGTAGCATTGTTGCAGCTGCACAAAGATGTCTTTCAAGGTGGCTATGATACCATGTTAGAATTTTTATGTTTATACAAGATCTTAAAACATTTAGGATCATAATCATAAGCAAAGGATCACTAAAAGAAAGATAAGTGTAACCACACAAAAGAGCATAGATATTTATCTTGGGAAACCCTGATGGGGAAGAAAACATAGAAAAACTTCCTCGATATAGAATTCAACCAAATACAATGTAATACCCCAAGAAAAATACTACAATCTTCAGTTCTGGAGTATACTGCTTCTCTCTCTCTCTCTCTCGCGCGCGCGCGCACAATGCTTGAGTGAGAAGTGTGTACAAATGAGGGAGGCGCCTCACCTTTTTATATTCATCAAGTTAGTGACGCAATTACCTAACTAGGTCAGCCAACTTCTCTAATTGGGGCCAACCTACCTAGGAAGAGTCAAACTAACATTTATAAAATACTTTTGTGGGTATTATTGCCCCAACTTACAATAAAGGTTTTAACTTGTGACTTTTACATCACCAATTACATCAAGGACGTCTTCAAACAGAAAAAATAACTTCTCCAAAGGAAAAATATCTTTTGAAGCTACATTTCTTTCAACAACATGATCTTGTATGTTTCATTCATGTTTCGAATGAGATGTAAAAAGAATAACGAATTTTTATTTTGATGTTAATGGGACAATAAAATCACATGCATGAAAAAGTAATAAGAGAGCATAAAGTAGAAAAGTTTATATAAACTAACATAAGAGAATAAGTCTAATGGGATAATGTTTATTGTATTGAAACGTTTAAACCATTCGAGCTAAATTCACCTACTACAAGCCTAAATGTAAAATATAATTTTGATGCACTAAGTTTGTGCATTGTGCCGTCACCAATGAGTCACAAAAATCAAATTCCATTGAGATTCTTATACTACAAAGGAATGAAGTTAGCCTATTTTCAGTTACACTGGCTTAAAAAAAAACATCTCTTATTCTTTAATTCATAATTGCTTAACAAAGAAACCATCCATAATTGAGAACTACATATTTAAGGAAAAGCGTTTCTTTCATGGTTTGGCCTAACTAGCTTTTACATGGCAAGCACATTAGGCTCCTATTATGTCCATGGTTGTCACATCATATGGTAAATTCTATCAAGTCCTTTTCTTTATGAGTTAGTTCATCATAAGATGGAAAGCATTAAGATCTTAAATAATGTATGTGAGAGCGATGTATGTGAGAGCGATGCATTGAGGTATTTTGACCATTTCTTTCAAACTTAAAGAGGTTAGATTTCATGTCATATTGATGAACTCTTATAACCAGAGATAATCTAGTGTTTTCGATCTCTAATCCTTTTCTAAACTTAACACAATATAGTATAGAACGAGAACTATATATAAAGAATGAGAACTTTAACCATAAAACCTTATAGTTTTGCATAAAAAACACCAAAAACCAACTTTAAAAGGAAAAGTAGTGATACCAATATCAACTTTTTTTCTAGTTAAAAATATAGCCATGACCTAAAAAAAATCATATTATTGTTATCAAAGACCTTAAAATCAACCGTTGAATTGAAAACTAATGGTATTGGTATCAGACTTTTTTTTTCAAGAGATAACATTACAACTTGTGTGTGCAACAGCTATTATTGCAACAAAACAATTAAAACTATACTTATTTAATTTTAGTAAAACTTGCATATTAAACACAAATTATTTAATAAATTATTTTCACTATTCTTTCCATACAAAATCAAAGAAAGTATAATAGTATTCATAATCAAATCATATATTAAACCAAAAAAAAGTACAAATGATTCATATAAAAAATCAAACACTCATTTAGAGTTTCCATACACACATCATATTAATAAAAAAAATATGAAATGTCTCATATACTATTATTCAAACTGACAAATGGATTTTGACACCCCACCACATCAAAATATACATTATCTTTAGATGAAGGAATGGATGAAGATGTGTATCACCCATATTCTTCTCTAATATCAATGAGTGCACCATCTAAGTTTACATGCATGCCCAACATTTGAGATGTCAAATTCCTTCTAGATCTCTGGATTGGTTTAGCGATGTTGAGTATATATTGTCATTGATGTCAAAGGGTGAAAGATGTCAAAGGGTCAAAGGACCACAGATCATATGGACCTGTTGATGCCTGGAAAATCCCAGGTACCAACAGTAGGGATTCTCCCTAATAATCGTTCTCAATTAGATCGTTTATCTTTTGGTATGGGGAATCCGTCCGATGAGCGGCCCGACTACCGTAGAATTAAAGGAAAGTTTAAATCTATTTACCGGTTGCGGCCTAGTCCATCGTTTATGTAATTTTATGTTTTATGAATGATATGCAAGTGCCTAGATTAAATGCAAGTGATAGTGGGTAAGAACCTAACTAGAGAGGTGTAAGTATTCCCTACGTCTTACTGCTCCTTCCCCACAGTCACTCTATGAAAGCAAAGAACCACTAATATAAGTCTATTCTAAACTATCCCAAGGGAGCAAGATCAATACTAATATGAATGGTGTACTGCATTGTTTGCATATAGAATTCTACAGATAGCTAACAAATTCTGAATACATAAATACAGCAGAAAATTAACACAAAGATAGCTCTGTAAAGTTAAAGCATTCATCATTCATCATTCACCATTGCATAAGATTCATAACATAAAATGAAATCATTTATAACACAAAAATAGTGCGGGCTTAGAATGATTTCACAAATTGTACAACATGCTAAAACAAAAATAATTCCTTATTCAACGATCTACACAACATGCTTTGAAACTCATGCAGTCCTCTCTCCAGCAAAATTCAATCCTCTTTATTATAAAAAGAAGTAGTTCTCCTTACAAAAAGTTTCAGCATATGAGAGCTAGAAAAAAGTCCTTCTATTCTACTCTACCTTTACTTATACATTTACAAAATGACTTTTGGTTATCCATTCCCTTTGGGATTCCCTAACTCTTCGTTTACAAAATTTCGTCCTCTAGTGTGCTCACTAGGAAAAAAGGAATAAATACAAAATATTATAGAAAATCCTCCACTTGTGAATAAAACAAACATACTAAGTGGGCCCAACTGGCTTCTTAATGAACACATCTCATGCTTGAGCTTCTTCATGAATGATTCGATATTCAGCTGGCTCCAACACACGTGCAGCTATTTCATGCTTGGACAACTGGGATTCTATCTCTCTTATTTTAGGTGAATTTTGAACCAGTAACTCCTCAAACAGATGCTTGTGGACCGAAACTTGTACAATCCAGACTCCAATGGCTTCTTCACTGACGCATTTGATTTTAGCTATGTTCTCTTCCCCTGTCTGCAGCCTGTCCTGAAGGTTCTTTAAATGCCGCTCTCTGGCTGGGAAGTCTTGATCTTGAGTATCTGCTATAACCTGGCACTTATTATGGGTTGAATACATTCTTTTGTAGAACTTGATACACTTCTCCAAAGTTTTATCAATGGTTTTGTTCAACCTTACTGTTGATTTGCAGCTGAAATTTAATATTTCCAATTCCATCTTTAGACCTCCTACAGTCTTCCGAGGCATGTTTGCTAGGAAGGTTGAATTGGATCCTATCCAAGCTATTTGGTTCTTCACAAGTTCTACCATGTCTGATAACTTCTTCCTGAAATCTTATGAGCTATGTGTTATCTCCTTCAAACTAGCCTCAATATGCTTAATTCTATACATCTCTCCTGCAAACTTCAATAGAATCTGAATTATTTCCTTTTCCAGTAAAGATGCTTGATTACAGAAAGAAGCAATGTCAAGCTGCTTCTCGTTTGCCTCCTTGAGTTGCTTATTTAGCAAACTATTCTGACTTTCTAATTCATCAAATCTTTTTTCAGTTGTGTCATTTTTCTTTTCTACCTCTAAAACCTTTCTTTCAAGATCCCTTTTCTCTCCTTCAGTGATATTAGCTGACAGTACTAAAGCATATTTTTCTGACTCCAAAATCTAATAAGCTTCTTTAAGTCTTTCCACCTCTGTGAGCATGTCATCATGCTTCCTTCTTAGGATTTTCCCTTCCTTCCTTTCTTTTCTTAGGGTTTCTTTCATTTGGGACATTTTATCCTTACATTGATCAATATCCTCAACCAATTTTCCAATATTGTCTGCATTAGCGAGAGATGATGCTACACTTGCCATTGTAAGGAGTTTAGGATCTTTGTTCATCCCATGCAAAACTATCTTCTCTGTTACGATAGGCTGATCTCTTGCGTTCACTCTTGTTTCTGATCTCATCACAATCCTCTTCTTGTTTTTATCAAAGAAGATTGTATTAAGATTGGCTACTTCCTGCTCACTGGATGGAATGAAAGGTATTAATTCCAGCTCAACTGAGGCAGCTGGAACTTCTGTTGTTGTGCTACTTGAAGGGGCAAGAGAATCCACTGGATTGCTTTGGCCTTGGTCTTGCTCTAAATCCTCTCAGTCTCTGTCTTCCTTTTCCTTTCTCTTAAGTTCTTCGGTTGCTCTCTCTGCTTCTTCTCTTTCTCGATCAGTCGCTTCCTTTTGTATTCTTTCACTCTCTTCCCACAACCTTTGCTCTTCTTCCTCTTTCTGCAGTCGGTCTTCCTCCGTTATTCTCTGCTCGGCTTCCTATAGCAATATGTGGGCTTCCTCTTCCCTATTTCTTGCAACTTCTTCTTCTTTCTTTTGTTGTTCATTAATACTACAACTTCCTCCTTTGCCCCCCATGGTTGTAATTTTCTTCTTGAATCTTCTTCTTAAGGTTGTCATGTTGTAGGCATTGCGAAAAATCTCTTCATATTTATCCCAGTTGTGTGTGTATTCAAAATGCACTCCAACTGACAAACAATAATTTGCAATCTTGTCCTCTGAATCATTCCTGTGGGAACTTTTTTCTCCAAAGTGAAAGTGCTCTAATTGTTTCACAAAATTTGGTGCACTTTTTACTTCAGTAAACTTGTAACTAGCTATGCAGAAGGGTAATGGTGGGTGTACAACCTTTTTCATATCAAATAAGAAATTATTGATCCCATCTATGTAGAGTTGTCTTACCACTTCTTTATGAACAACATATTCAGTGGCATACTTTGGTAACAAAGAAGGTGCTTTAATTCCCTCAAACATCCTTAAGTATAGAACTTCTTTTGAGAGGAAGTAATGCCCATTCTCTCTCACTATCTCCAACACCTTTTTTGGCATGCAATTGCATTCGGTGAGGAAGATCAACTTGTAAAGAGGCATTCAAAAATCCTCACAAATACTCTTGTAGAAACTATAGTACTTGTGTGCCCAAAAAATATGATATGCAGAATATAGAGGGGTTTTGGTCTTATCCCATTTGCAATTGAGTGCTGAGAACTGTTGGGTGCACAAAATACAATCAATCAGGAAAGAGCTCATATAGAACTCTGACGTCCTTAATGTCAATCACCCAAGTGCTGCACTTATACATGATGATAAATTGTTTGCTACTATATCAACCCAGTTGAAGATGGCACCCCTTGTAGCTACAAAATAAATCACTGGTACCCAGCTTATCTTATAAAACTTTCCATTCGCTCGGCCGAAAATTCGGTTCAACATTAAAGCTAGAAGCCGATATGGGGTACGTAAGTTTGCAGTTTCATATTCTCCAGAAGGTTTTGTGCGAAACTGCTTCCCATGAACCATCATTTTCCTTACACAATCGAAAACATCCAAGTCTAGCTCCTTCATCCATTTCTCTGTCAAATAGATCCGAGGTACAAGGAGCTTACATGCTTGAGTTACATATGTCGGTTTGTAGGCAACAAAAACTTGTCCATTAACGTTTGACAGAATCATCTTAGTTATATCTACCCTTGGAAGAATCCAACCGATTACTTCGGCACATGGGAAGAGTTCTGGACGTGTATACACCTTCATGATAGTTGAATTCCTTATGTTTGCATATATCATAGTAGAGGAATTTTGAGGTTTAAAATGGGCCTCCTAAGGAAAATGATAAAATAATAGTTAAAATAATAAATAATATTTATTAATTTTGGAGGAAAAAAGAAAAAAATTACTTTTTGTGTTCGTATTTTCGACATATCTCCCTGTGTTTCTACTCAAATTTAGATCGGGAGAGCTCGTTGGATGTGGAATTTGATTACGCATCCAACGAGTACCCACACTGCATACTTTTGATGGACCCCTCTACCCTACAAACAACAAATACCTAAAAAATGTGATGATGATGTCATCATCATGTTTTTCCAGTTATTTCTTTTTTGGGGGTGTAGAGGGGTACGTCAAAAGTATGCAGTGTGAATCTCATTGGATGAGGAATCGAATTCTACATCCAATGAGCTTTCCCGATCGAAATTTGAGTAAAAACATAGGGAGATATGTCAAAAATACGAACAAAAAAAATAGTTTTTTTTTCTTCTGACAAATATGTCAATTCAACCATTATGGTTGACTCGTTTTATTGGAATTCTATTGGTTCTTAAATTCCAACTCACAAGAACTTATTGTTGGCGCTTTTTCTTATAAGGCCCATTTTAGACCCAAAATTTCCTTTAATTGGTATGTATTCTAAACCAGTGTCTGAGACAGCCTAGTCTTTGATCATCTGATAGATTTGACCCCATCTAAACTCTGGCTCGACTCCAGTGGAATATTTAGTATCTTCATAGATAATTTCCATCTTTGTTATGATTTCCACCTTTGGATCGTCCCCCGTAGTCTGGACCTTCTTCTTACCTTTTTTAGGCATGGTGTTATACAAAAATGGAGGCTATCAAAACCATAAAGTAATGTCTTAGATCCATTTCAATCTCCTAATATGCATGCATGATAAATATAACTACTAGATATGAGATTAAAAACAACCAAAAACAACATGAGGTCATATTTAAACCAAAGAGCTTTACCATGTCATCCTGAAACATTTCAACAAACTTCGTGACTCCAAGGAGAACAACCTTTGGCTACCCACCCAAATCAAAACAATGCTACAATGGAAAGGAACTGAGCAAAAGGCTTCGGGCTTCCATCAAAATTTTCCCTACCCAACTTCGCGACCGGATAAATTTCCCAAGTCAGAGCGCCAGGGGTTTTCATATGGAATCAAACTGAGACAAACCGTGGCTCACAATCCTCACAAAAAGGCGATTTTAACATGGCCCTGGGCAGAGAAAACCCCCAAAACAAACTTGGATGGTGAGGATACCTCCTCCACTTGTGCGTTGATAATGAGAACAAGGAATGACATAGATAGTGAAACTCTTGTCTGGTCGCGGCCCTGCTACTGCACCATACTGACAGCGTAGTCCTCATGGCGAGGGAGAGAGGACATGTGGTACGAGGAAGGTGAGGAAAAACCCACTGCCCTGCTAGCACAGAGCGGAGCAACCGGAGTTTGCTGCGTGGGAGATAAAAACAATCCTCGAAGCCTAAAACAAAGAAAAAACAAACCTCTATGATCTTAGGGTATAAATAACTTTTAAGGACAGGAAAACCTAATCCCACAAGACAAAAACAATCTTCCCCATAAGAAAACATCAAAACTTAACTGTGCAAATGATTCGAATCCTACCTGGAGAAAGCAGACTAGCTGATGGTGAGTGCAATCTTTGCGCGACAGACAAAATCCACACAACGATTGACAGCTCCGCATAGCGACGTCGACAAAAGCTCTAACGAAAAAAAGCAATGATCGTAATACAAACCCCTGATGGCTTAAATAGGCATAGGCATGAGAGAGTTAATTAATGTCCCATGAGAAACACTATTGGCGCTAACATTACAAATCTTCATTGATAAGCCACTACATCGGTAACCAATTATGAGCACAATGGACAATGTCGGGTAGAAAACAGGGTGTGATCCATCATTCATCGGGTGGACACAGACATTCCTTTTCGGGAAGATATTAGGCTCCTGCAATGGCAAGAACTTAAACTGCATCGATGGCTAAAACTTGTTCATCAGCGCAGTATCGGCTAGGACTTCGGGAAGATATCGATTGCAAATAAACGTGGCATTTGACAACATCGTCCAAGACTCTCGAAGTGGCCCTTCCAAAAACTTATTAAAAGTTTCCAAAATGGGGGATGGATAAGGACATAAAAATTCTCATGATGCCATCGACAAGCTTCAACAAGACGACTCGATGCATCGAAGAGTCTGTCAACAAGCCCTCAAAACGAAAGTTGAAAGCTGTATCCGATAACATCGTCTTCGGAGACCAAAGTTTAACCGACGAATAGACAAACTCCCATGAGTTTTTCGGAAGGCAAAAAGAATGTAAAGGATTGGCAAGTTTAAAGGGTAGATCCTCCGCTACGTCAGCTCAACTCACTGAGTTTATCCAATACGGCGAGTGGAGAAACTAATTTTTCTCTTATGATTTTTTTTCGATTTGAGAACAAAAACTAAGTTAGGGAAAGGGTCCTTAGAGGGAAAAGATAGTCTAGGCAAAATTAGAGACTAAAAAAAAGGGGGGGGCCCTAAAACATGGAAAAAAATTTGGGGTAGTGGTTGCAGCAGCAACAGGACCAAAAGTCAAAGGAATCAGATGAAATTGCTAAAAGACTTCCTCTCACAGCCAGCTTGAAGAAAAACATACAAGAGAATGTGGAAGTCACATAACAACAATTATATCACCATGACACTGGTCACAAATGTGCACACATTTATGCACAAAGAAGAATATTGAAATGCGCAAATACAATTTGTAAGACTAATGAATAAGGAGAAATTAAATTGTGTGTAAATTTCCCCCAAGGAAGATGGTAAGTGGTAAAAATATTTGTAAAGCAACCCAAGCAACAAACCGATGTGTGCAAAAGCCCCACAAGGGTGTTGGCATATGTGCGTCATAAACTACAAATATAATTTGTGAAAAGGAGCACGTCAATGCAAGTCCTAAATTACAAAAGGCACAATCTAGTGGGACGTTATCTGAAGTTGAGGATCATTGAAAAGCTTTAAAGTTTAGGTAAAATTTTGGGATCCTTTTATTTTACATTTATAGTTGTACCTCCAAAAATTGATGAGACTCGTTCTTTTGATGAGGTTAGATAAAGTTCATTATGTAGTTGTTTTACAATATTATTACGAAACTGCTAGCAATGTGAATAAAAAGAGTGTTCTTAGAGGTCATTTCTCCAAAACAATTTGGTTTTTGTTTGGAAGACAAATTCATGAAGCAATTAAAATTTCCTATGAAGTCTTCACTCTATCAAGACCATGAAGTCATATGCTATGGTTGTTAAGTTGGACTTGTCAAAGGCCTAATCCATAACCAGTTGGTTGTATTTAATGTTAATTTTGATTCATATTGACTTTAGCCTTCCAGTGGTTAAGTGGATAATTGGATATATAGACTTTGTTTCTTTGGTTGTCTTTATTAAAGGAGTTTCCTTAACATTTTGTAAACATACAAGAGAGTTGAGGTAGGGTTGTCCCTTACCAACATTATTATTTCTTTTGGTGGTTGAGGGAATGTGTGATGTAATCATGCATTAGGGGAATTTTGAGGTAAAAATGAGTCTTAAAACAAAGAATGTACTATCAAAATCATCTTTTAAAGAACCAATCAGATTCTAGAAGATGACATCATCTATCATGGTTGAGGTGACATTGGTTAAGCTAGATACTTATTTGTCAAATTCTAAATGGTGAATGAAAACCCATAATTAATTGAAGTAATGTTGTAAGTAAATAATTCATAATAAAAAAATACTCATAGATTACTTTTGATAATAATATTAATGTACTAAATCACTATTAAAATACTAAAAAAATAAAAATATTTTTATGTTTCAATATAATAAATTTCGAATAAAATAAATAATTTTTTTATTAGAAATCAAAACTTTGTAATTATTTTTCAATATTCATACCATTTTTTATTATAAAATAAGTGGGTTGCTAAAAATCCTTTGCTAATATACCAAAAAATGAAACATCATTTCAAAACATGGGATACTTACTATTCAAAATAAAACAAAAACACATATTCCTAAATGCACCAAAATTAAAATATTTAGAGATCCGTAAAACAAATGTTTGGTTTCCTAAATAAATAATGGATAAGTCAAAAATAATATGGATATATTGATTAACCGGTGTATTTTATAACCAATCTATTTACCAGCATAAATAATCTTGATATTTATATAAATAGATTATGTGTATATAGGGAATCAACAATGGAGGTTGGGGAGGTTGGGCTCGTATTTTATGGGGTCGATTCTCATTCACTACTACTATATTTTTAGGTACATTTACATAACTCATCAATATGGGTACGAGTAAACTGAGGTTCGAACATGTGATGTTACTTTTAGTGCCTTAAAAATACACTTTATTACTGCTCAAACTACACCCCTACGAGCTTGAATTATATATATATCTATGTGTGTGTTTTATCTTTAATGAATATAAGTTAGATTTATATAATGGTTAACCAACATATTTTAAAAATATTGAAATATAGATTAGATTTATATGAATATATGATTATTTTTATTTTTAATGAAAATATGTTAGATTTATATAATGAAAATATACTTCAAAAGAAATGACAATTTATTTATATAAATGTACTTTATTTTCAAAATGATAAATACATGGTTTTATAAACATATTTTAAATATTGAATAAATTATATTCAAAAATTCAAAATTAGTATGCTTTCTTTTATCTTACTATTATATTATAACTATATTCGTCATATTATATTTACAAGTAACTTATGTATTGAAAAGTGTTCATATTTTTATTTACATCAAATAAGGTTTTTTTATTGCTTTTATTTTTAGATATTTTTCAATTTACATTGGTTGTAATGTAAGAGGTGAGTTGCAAATATACTTTCCTCACAAAATGTATATCTAATAATAATAATAATAGTTTGTTGAGTTGTACATACTCTACTCTACCATCTTTCAAATTTGAACTTATGACTTCTTAAGAGAAAACACATGTTCTTAACTGTTACGAACACTCAATAGCTCTCACAAAACCCATTTAAACCTCATAATGTAAAGTGTTTTGCTTACAACAACTCTTTTTAAAAAATTTCTCTTTAGAAATAATTAAATGCCTTTCCTCATTAAAATTTAGACTAATTACAAACTGAGAAAAAGGCTCTTTTGGATTTTACTAGTTTCTATGATAATGGTTGATAATATTTAGCTTTGATTATGATTTTTTTTTCAAGTTTTACTCATGGGTTATTCCACTCTTAAGGATTTTATTTATTAATATAGATTTTTTTTTCCTTTCGTATTTTGGATGATAAATGGTTTTATTTATTAATATATATTACTATTTTCTTTCAGGTTTTAAATGATGAATGGGACTACCAACTTTCATTTCATTGATAATTTGAGTCTTCTTGTTACTTATTGCCAAAATTATGATGAAAAGCCATTTTGTTGAATTCAAGCCAATGGTTCCTTTGTCTTATCAGGTTTGATTTTTCCATTTCCCAAGATTGAGGGTTGTTTCTTGGTGAAAGTGTGTCAATGATGAAGATTATTGATTTTAGAATTTTTTTTTCTATTCAAAATATTTACGTCGAAGGTGTTTTTCCTATGAAGACTTAGTCTCAAAAGATTTCTCGTCTCCTTGGTCACTAACATTCCGACACATGTCGCATTGTGATTGGCAAGTTAAAATTCCTATGGTTAAAATTTCTGGTTTGTATATCCCGTGATCCCGCAAAGACGAAAGAAAGCGGCATGGAGTTAAAATGCTCAGGCTTTATTATGTACCATGGCGTGTCCAATTGAACTATGTTTTACAGAGTAACTATTTAACGACATGGAGTTAAAACGCTCAGCCTTTATTCTGTACCATGGCGTGTCCAATTGAACTATGTTTTACAGAGTAACTATTTAACGATATTTTGGTAGGTACAACAAGCCCATGGTTAAAATTTCCGGTTATTATATCTCGTGATCTGGCAAACAATATTTTTGTAGGTACAACAAACCCATGATTAAAATCACTAGTTATTATATCCCAATCACTAGTTATTATATCTCGCAAACAATATTTTGGTAGGTACAACAAGCCCATGGTTAAAATTTCCAATTATTATATCCCGTGATTCGGCAGGGACCGAAATACAAGATACCCACAGAAACCGAAGCTTGGCATTTGTTGAAGTCCACTAAAATTTCCAAGAGTAAACCATAATCTTAAGAGGTTACCATGTGGGGTTACCATCAGAACACAATGCTAGATCTTTTTCTTTTTCCACATTTGAGGAAGAACTACACTAACAGCCATACATGAGGGTCATCATAAGAATTTGCAACACTGTATAGTTTTTCATAGTAGGTTTATCAATATCTCCAATTTTAATAATCACAATTTTCAGATGAGCACTATAGTGATTTTTCACAAGCAGATTTGGGCTTATATTAGTAAACAACAATGGTAACAAAGGGGCACTCAGATCATATTAAAATAGAAGCAGCTTTGTTCCTTGTGGTTACGATATTAATAAGGAGATTGTGAGTAATGGTTATTTAAGCACAGATTAAAAAATGGAGATTTTATATCATGTAAGGTATGCACATTATAACTATGACAGAGATTCAGACTTTCAGCTCAAGACTTTTTACTCTAGCAGGTCTTACCTCCGTACGTTTCTCGTACCATGTTGTTAGTAATGACACGTAATATTTAGCAGTAGAGGTGAATAACACATATGAAAGGTGGAAAGCAATGCCTTAGCGATAGTGCATCATTATTATTTTAAGAGAATCGTTCTTTGGAAGATTCACCTTGTCTCTATTCTTAGCCATTCTATGGTTAGAGCCTTGGAACAAGGCAAGCTTTTAGGGTAAAACTGTCACATCCATATCTAAGAGGATCCATAGGCAAGCGATAGCAAGACTTCTTGAGATGCTTTGGAAAGAAGCGTAGTCTATTCATTAAGTACCAGAGTTGCGATTATAAACACCATGTGATACAGTGTCATAATCAGATATGATTGCTGTCTGACCAAGGTCGTCTATGTAATTAGAATCAAGAACTGAATTCGTCTATGTAATTAGAATCAAGAAGCCAAGCTATATTGTTAGCGTCACTGTAATTTGTTTCCACTCTTCTTAGAAAAGAAATACTATTTATTAAAATAAAAATCAATATATTTTAATGAGAAACGGGGCTTCCGCACTCTTACACCTTCTCAAGTTTGGATTGCGGAAGTCCGCTCCTCCACTTACGAAACAGGTTCCTACACTTTCACTCTTTTCTGGTTTCTGATTTCCAGTTTGAGATGCGGAAGTCGGCTTCGAGATTTTTGAAACTTCCAATTCTTCACTTTCGCGGATTCCGCACTCAAATCTTAAGCAGAAAGCGAAAGAGGAATATTGTTTTTGCTTAAGAATTTTATATGATTTTATGAGAACTAAATTATTCTTAATGTTGATATTGATCTTAAAAGAATATTTATTAACATTACAGATTAAAATATAAGTTTCAAATTTATAAAATTACGTGATAAGATAATAATTATAATTTTTTTTTCAAGTCAGCAGGGAAATTCATTCCCAACTTCCGTTTTCCGCAGTGCGGAACACGGAAATCGGAAGTTAGAAGTTCGTAATAAAACTTTCTTTATTTTCGACCTCCACTGATCCGTAGGACCTCAACTTTAGTGCATCAAAAGTTTGTTGTAAAAGAATGCGTGCAACAGGTTAATTAATGGACAGTATTAGCAGAAATTAAATGCTCAGAACAGGAATGAAAACAAGACTGATAAACAAATGCCAAGCAGAAAACACAGAACCCAAAGTCACAGACAGAATTGATAACGGAGTTCACCCCCTCCACTGGGCTACGTCTCCGGGTCCCTCTCCAATGGGAACCGATCCAATTAATTCTTTAAAAAATGGTACAAATGGTTCTGGACTCTGCAAATCAGTTCAGCAGTATGGGAAAAAGTCTCCAAGACCTCTTCTCTGGAATAATACAAATTGGCTTTCGAAGCAAAGAGAAGCCAAATAGAACAGAGAAGACAGATCGACTCTTGACAATCACAGAAACTAGGTATCAATAGCAAAGTCTTTAAGACCTCCTTTATGAAAGTTACAAACTGGACTTCAACAATCAAAGAAGCCAAGTAACAACTAGGGATGGTCGACTTCAAAATCATGTGGATCCCTTTTCAACAAACTTGCCCAGCTTCTATAACTCAGAAAAAACCCCCTTTTCTGTGCTTCTTCACAAACTCTCCTTTATACTCTTATTTGTCGTTACAATGGGTAAAACGCTCAAGAACGCGACTGGTCACCTCCTTTTGCCAACTGCCCTCGAATGTTCATCTCCCTATCAACGCGGCATCATACGGCATCAAGATCCTACAAAAACCGTTTATGAAACGTCCCCGCGTGACCGCTTGCAGGGTTTAAGTCGGAAGGTTGAAGTCATCTGCTTTTCCGCCGTTGCGGAAGAGGATAAGTAACGGTTCTGATGAATTCTATTTCAATCGGCTATCGGCTGGTTTTCAAGTCGGGAGTCTTAGTTACTTTGGCTTCCGCCATTGCGGATGGCGCACCACTTCTTCTTCTGATCCCGTCGAGCGATTTCATCGATCTTTTAAGTTTTTGGGCTTCCGCCGTTGCGGCTGTGGAAGCGTTCCGAATTCCAATCCGCCTGAACGTCTGTTAGGCTTCCGCCGTTGCGGAAGAGGAAAGGATTCCGAGCCCCGCTGTTGCGGAAGGGGAAAAGCTTCGAAGCTTCCGCCGTTGCGGAAGGGAAATGCTTCCGACCTCCAATCTGCGGAAGGAGAAAAGCTTGGAAGCTTCCGCCGTTGCGGAAGGGAAATGCTTCCTCGCCCCGATCTAAGGAAGGAGAAAAGTTTGGAAGCTTCCGCCGTTGCGGAAGAGAAATGCTTCCGACCTCCGATCTGTGTATTTTGTTTTGTCATCTGATTTCTTCAAACGTCGTTTCTATGAACCATGTACCATATTGGATCTTTCAGAGGAATAATCCACCGGATCAATCCTCCCCATTGGAGAGCTTTTGGACCACCAAAAGCCTGAATTATTCTGCAAGTAAGTGAGGGTAAAGTTCCCTCACTTTACCAATCTCCATCCATCTTGCTTTTCTAGGATGCATTCCTTTCAACCCCACTCGAAGGTACTCAGCATTCCCCCTTCGTGAAGTCCTTACATTTCTATCTAGAATGACATCATCTTGCAACTCTCTCATATATTCAGGGGCCAAATCATCAATGGAAGGAATCTGTATGTTAATTTCCTCATCCATGATCATAGGAGGCTCATACAATTTAAGATTCTCAACATTGACAACTGAATAAATTTGCATGTATGGAGGTAAATTTAAGCGAAAAGCATTAGTACCGATCTTTTCCAAGATCTCAAAAGGACCATACCTGATAGGCTTAAGCTTTTTACCTTCACCTTTCATCCTTTCTTTGGTGATATGTAACCAAACTCGGTCACCAACCTGAAATTGATGATCAATTCGATGCTTGTCATGCCTGGCTTTGTACTTAGCCTGGCTCTTCTCCAACTGTTCTTGAATTGCCTGCTGCACTGCTTGGATTCTCTGAATGAACTTTAAAGCTTTATCTGCATCCTGATGTCCATCCACTGCATCTTTGCCAAAAGAGAAGTCCATCGGTGTTTTGGGCAAATAACCAAAACAAGTTTCAAAAGGAGATTTTTTCATGGAAGAATGAACCGCATGATTGTAAGCATGCTGTATATACTGCAACTGCTCATCCCAAAGTTTAGGATGCTTACTACAATATCCTCTGAGCAGCTGAACCACTGTTCTGTTCACTACCTCTGTTTGCCCATCGGTCTGTGGATGAAAAGCCGTACTTTTCTTCAGTTTGGTATCCATAAGCTCCCATAAAGTTGACCAGAATTTTCCCAAGAACCGGGAATCTCGATCCGATATAATAGACATGGGTAGCCCAAAATGTACCCAAACATTTTGAAAGAATAAAAGAGTTGTTTGTTCAGCAGTGATCTGCTTGTTACATGGTATTAAGATACACATTTTGCTGAACCTATCCACAACAACATATAGGTAATCATGTCCTTTTCTAGACATAGGTAGTCCCCCTACAAAGTCCATAGAAATACTTTCCCAAGGACGAGAAGAAACTGGAAGAGGTGTGTACAAACCCAATTTCCTATTGCTAGGCTGAAACTGGAAGAGGTGTGTACAAACCCAATTTCCTATTGCTAGGCTTACTCGTTGCACACATAACACAACCCCTTATATATTTAGCTACAGTTTCTTGCATTTGAGGCCAATAACAATGATTCTGCAATACAGACAATGTTTTGCTTACACCAAAATGTCCTGCAATCAATGAACTATGTGCCTCTCGGATCACATGCACTCTTTCTTTCTCTGGGATACAGAGGTTACCAAGATGATACAAGAGCTGTTCATGCACAAAATAGTTCTCTTCCTGTTTACCATGTATTAGTGATGCATATACTTTCTTAAAATCTTTATCTTCTGCATACTGTTCAATATAACTTTCATGTGTTAATGAACTGTTCTGAAGAATGATTGAAGCATTCATAGGTGGCCTTGATAACATGTCTGCTACTTTATTATGAATTCCCTTTTTGTATTTGATTACGAGATGAAATTGTTGTAAGAACCCCATCCATCTTAAATGCCTACTCTGTTGTATTTTAGTCTGAGATTGTAAATATTGAAGTGGCTGATGATCAGTATGTATGACTGTCTCTTTTTCCATGATATAATGTTTCCACTTCTTTACACTCTGTACTAAAGCATACAATTCTTTGTCATAGGTCAGATAGTTACTTACCACAGTAGAGAATGTTTCTAAATGGTAACAGACTGGCTTTCTCCCTTGCATCAAAACTGCTCCCATGGCCGCAACCTGCTGGCATTGGTTTCGATCTCAAATGGCTGCTGCAAATTTGGCAATGTCAGAACTGGTGCTGTGCTAATCTTTTCCTTCAAAGTGTCGAAGGCTCTCTGGTGCTTGCCTCCCCACTGGAAAATTCCTTTAACACTTGGCAATGCATGTAACAGAGCAGCAATGGAAGAAAACCCAGAAATGAATTTCCTCCAATACTGAACCGCACCCAGAAAAATTCTGATTTCAGTAATGGTGTTAGGCCGTGGCCAGCTTACAATGACAACAACCTTGGCTGGGTCCACTCGCAGGTGGCCTCCACCAATAATATGGCCTAGATATACTAAAGAAGTTTTAGCAAATTCACACTTAGACATTTTTACATAAAGCTTTTCCTTTCTTAGTACATCTAAATTTTTTTTCACATGTACAACATGCTCTTCCCAAGTTTTGCTAAACACCAGGATATCATCTAGATATACAATTACAAAATCATCAATGAATGAACGAAAAACATCATTCATGACCTGCATGAAAGTAGCAGGAGCGTTACATAGCCCGAAAGGCATTACAAGCCATTCATACAAACCCTGTTTCGTTTTAAAAGCTGTTTTCCAAGCATCATGCTCAGCAACACGGATTTGATGATACCCACTACGCAGATCCAATTTTGTAAAATAAGTTGCATGTTTCAACTGATCAAGCAAATCATCAATACGAGGAAGAGGATACCGGTTTTTAATGGTGATTTTGTTAAGGGCTCTGTAGTCGATACACATCCTCCACGACCCATCCTTCTTCGGAACCAAGACTATAGGAGAGCCACAAGGAGAAGTACTAGGCCGGATGACCCCTTTCTCAATCAGCTCCTGAACCTGCTTCTTGATTTCCTCGTTCTGCATTACAGACATTCGGTACATGGCTATGTTTGGGAGTGGCACATCCTGCTGCAAATGTATCTCATGCTGAATCTCTCTCTTCGGTGGTAACCCCTTCGGATCTTGAAACAAATCATCATACTCAGAAATGATGTCAATCAGTTCAGATTTATGCGTAGGGTCACATTATTCAAAATATTTAGAGACTTCATCATTTTTCATCTTAACCATCATCAACACAAAATTCTTACTAGCATTTACCAACCTATTTATTTGTCCTGCAGAGACTATTGCTAGATTGGTTTTCATCTTATGTGCTCGTACAATATATTCCATACCTTCTTTAAAAAGATGATACTTATTCTGCTCTCTATAAAAGACTACTTTCCGGTCATACAAATATGGACTCCCAAGTACAATTTCACAAATGTCAAGTGGTACTACATCCAATTCTACCTCATCCCTAAACTTTTCAGTAATTGCAAATTTTAATACACATTTCCTTGTAACTTGCAATCGTGTATCATTAGTAACCCAACCTAGAGGATAGGGCTTTTCATGAGGCACAGTAACTAAATGCAATTTCTTAACCACTTCTTCTGATATCATATTTACTTGTGAACCACTATCAAACAATGTATCAATCTTTATGTGATTGGCAATGACACGAATATGAAACAGTGCACTTCTATCTTTATCATTTTGCCTAGAAGTAGATGGCAGACTCGTACTTGCACTAGAACTGGATTATGCATTAATGGGAAGTGAGATACTTTTATCCTTACCTTGGATTTCGACAGCTGTAACCTTCGTTTCATCACCTGAGTCGGATCCCAAGTCTTGAATAACTGCTGCAGTAGCTTTTGCTTTTCCTTTGTCTTTGTTTCCTCCGTACTTCTTTGGCCTTAACTCCGGATGAAGTTTCCAACACTTAGAGACATCATGTCCCTTCTGACAGTGCGAACATGTAGGCTTTTCACCTTCTTTCTTAACAGTCGCCATCTTCTTTTTCCCCTTATCTTGACCTTTCGATTTGCTGTCAAATTTAAATGACTTCTTCACAAAAGTATCATTAGCATGCTTACCCCTGGCTTCTAAATGGGTAGCTTGAACACATACATCATCCAAATTACTCTGGTTAAACATCAACAAAGTATGCTTCAAATAAGAATGCATGCCACCAATGTACTTAAGAAGAGTTTCCTATGTATCTAACGAAACATTCAATGCAATAGCCCTCTTCCTGCATTCATGAGTATAGTCTTGAATGCTTTGTCCTTTAGCTTGTCTAAACATTTGCCAATTCATGGTTAATTGCTGCATATGACCTAAAGGATAAAATTGCTTTCTTAATACTTCAATGAATTCATTCCAAACTGAAATAATTTTACCATTCTTTCGAAGATCTTGCTGAATCTTGCTCTCCCACCAAGTAAGAGCCATTCCACTCATTCTCAAAGTGGCCAATTGAATCCTGGAAGGGTCATCATTAATACCCTGCACCCTACAATATACTTCAAGCTGCTTGATCCAATTGTCTAATTTTTCAGCATCTACATCTCCATTATAAATAGGTAATTCAAATTTTACATCCAATTTGAAATAAGGCATATTAGGACTTGCATTATTTGAATGAGAAGTATGAGAAGAAGAAAAAGTCTGATTTGTGTTAGGAGGATCACCATCACCTCCTACTCCTTTACCCTTTTCTTCAGGCTTCACTTCTGCATCTCTAGATGAAGATCCTTCTTCTTTCTTCTTCCTTTCTGCTCGCTCTTCGAGTAGAAGTTCCATCATGGCTTTCATGCTCATAAAAGCCTCCAGAAACTCAGTTTCAGACATAACAGGTTTTTCCCGTTCGGTGTGTCCTTCTTCTTCCCCTCGTGGAGAAGACGTGGTTCTTGAGAATGTTCTCTTGGAGCCAATCTCAGGATCTCCTTCAACTAATTCTCCTTCACCAACCTTTAACCTGGACCTGGTAAGCATTCACAAACTTGCACAACAGTCAACCAGCTCTGATACCAAATATGATCCGTAGGACCTCAACTTTAGTGCATCAAAAGTTTGTTGTAAAAGAATGCGTGCAACAGGTTAATTAATGGACAGTATTAGCAGAAATTAAATGCTCAGAACATGAATGAAAACAAGACTGATAAACAAATGCCAAGCAGAAAACACAGAACCCAAAGTCACAGACAAAATTGATAACGGAGTTCACCCCCTCCACTGGGCTACGTCTCCGTGTCCCTCTCCAATGGGAACCGATCCAATTAATTCTTTAAAAAATGGTACAAATGGTTTTGGACTCTACAAATCAGTTCAGCATTATGGGCAAAAGTCTCCAAGACCTCTTCTCTGGAATAATACAAATTGGCTTTCGAAGCAAAGAGAAGCCAAATAGAACAGAGAAGACAGATCGACTCTTGACAATCACAGAAACTAGGTATCAATAGCAAAGTCTTTAAGACCTCCTTTATGAAAGTTACAAACTGGACTTCAACAATCAAAGAATCCAAGTAACAACTAGGGATGGTCAACTTCAAAAGCATGTGGATCCCTTTTCAACAAACTTGCCCAGCTTCTATAACTCAGAAAAACCCCCCTTTTCTGTGCTTCTTCACGAACTCTCCTTTATACTCTTCTTTGCCGTTACAATGGGCAAAACGCTCAAGAACGCGACTGTTCACCTCCTTCTGCCAACTTCCCTCGACTGTTCATCTCCTTATCAACACGGCATCATACGGCATCAAGATCCTACAAAAATCGTTTCTGAAACGTCCCCGCGCGACCGCTTGCAGGGTTTAAGTTGGAAGGTTGAAGTCATCTGTTCGTCTGCTGTTGCGGAAGAGGATAACCAACAGTTCTGATGAATTCTATTTCAATCGGCTATCGGCTAGTTTTCAAGTCGGGAGTCTTAGTTACTTTGGCTTCCGCCATTGCAGATGGCACGCCACTTCTTCTTCCGATCCCGTCGAGCGATTTCACCGATCTTTTAAATTTTTGGGATTCTTCTGTTGCGGCTGCGGAAGCGTTCCGACTTCCGATCTGCCTGAACGTCTGTTAGGCTTCCACTGTTGAGGAAGAGGAAAGGCTTCCGAGCCCCGCTGTTGCGGAAGGGGAAAAGCTTGGAAGCTTCCGCCGTTGTGGAAGGGAAATGCTTTCGACCTCCGATCTGCGAAAGGAGAAAAGCTTGGAAGCTTCCGCCGTTGCGGAAGGGAAATGCTTCCAAGCCTCGATCTAAGGAAGGAGAAAAGCTTGGAAGCTTCCGCCGTTGCGGAAGAGAAATGATTCCGACCTCTGATCTGTGTATTTTGTTTTGCCATCCAATTTATTCAAACGTCGTTTCTATGAACCATGTACCATATTGGATATTTCAGAGGAATAATCCGCCGGATCATCCACTCTCCGAAGTGTAGAATGCAGAAATCGGAAAAGTATTTTTTTATCTTATTTCCTGCTTTCCGCTTTTCGCATTGCGGAAATCGGAACTTTGATTTTTCTTTTCGCAATTTTTGTTTTCATTCGCTTTCCATTTTCCACGATGCAGAAAGTGGGATGCAAATATTCGATATGTTTTTGGGTCGGCTCCTCGACTTGGTTTTTCGAAACTACTAATTTTAGTTTGCTCTTTTCATCTTCAAGATTTTAAATGTGCAACCGGAGTTGTTTTTCTGAATTTCCGAAAGAGAGAGAGAGATTGGGGGAGAGAGAGGGAGAGAGAGGGGCAGCGAGAAAGAGGGGCGAGAGAGATATGTTGATCCTCAAAATGTAATTTCCAGTCTCCCAAAGTAAGTCACAAAGGTTCAGTTGTGGAAAGACTTAATAGTTTTACCCTCTCAGTGTTCTTTCATACCCAAATGGTTTTATGTTGCTTAGAATATTGCAGAGCATTTACATACATTTTTCCCTCTAAATTGGTATGATTTGTAGCAAGAAGAAAAAGAACCGAAGAAAAAATGTAGGCTATTGCAAGAAGCAAAATTTTCTCACCTCTGAAGAGGAGCGCAACCGGGTTCAAGGATGGAGAACGTTTTGCAATGGATCGTCGATAAGGCCACTAAATTTGGTAGTGACTGAGGGACCTTCCATTTATTTTAGTGATTGAAGGTAATACATTTGTATGTTTAATTAAACAGGTATCCTCACGACAACTTTGACCGTATTTGGGCACCATATTTAACTACTTCAGACATTCTGTTGACACTATTTTTCACTCAGCACAATGAGGATGAAGAAAGAAGAACGAGGTGACCGCACCCTAAATTTCGTAAGAATTACCCTTCCCTGGTCGACCTAGAGTTGGTTAAATGACGCCATGCTTCAATGGTGGTGATCGAAAGGACATATCCGATCGATGGTTAATACATTTTTGCGGATATTTAGTGCACCATCCAAATCATTTTTTTAGATTCCGTGAAATCAAAGTTAAAAGGGGCTCCAAGTTTCAAGGGTTAGGATCTATGGAGAATAGATCAATGGGCGACATTGATTTCGCCAAATCAAGATGTATGTCGCAGCTTTGGGTTTCAAATCAGCGAAATCCTGTTAAATTGACACAGCATCCGACGACGTGGATTTTGTCTAAGCGAGATATACACTGGGTAGCGCTTCCACTAACGGGCCAAGCGCAAGGTATGTAGCCCCGGGAAATGGCGAAATATAGAGACCCTGTACAAGTGTACGACGGGTAGGGGAAGTGTTCAGATCGAACGGTCTAGAAATTTTCACCCTTGTAGAGGTCATATCCAAGATCAATCTGCTGCGGAAAAAATTTCCTCACGTGTGATCTGCCCTTTCCGACAGATTATCAAGTTCACAGACGCCATTTGTGACACGCTTGTAGGTGAAAAACATTCCTATGGCAGCACCAGCTGTCCTAACTCTAAAGGTTCGTTGTGTGGCTTGTGTAAGAATCAGCAAGAAATCATGAATATTAGATATACGAAGTTCCGAATGTGGTCTTTACACGAAGCAAAGGGATGCGGTTGACGGAAACTATTCTGATGCCACCATCAACATAAGTGAAAGGGAAAAGGAGGTCAACTCCAAGTGTCGTGAGCCAGGTGGTCGACAGTGTGGGGAAAACACCAAGGGTCTTGTCCATGGCCAGTAGGGTGATGCCGCATCAAAGAAGGTAGTGTGACTGGACTTTTAGCGGGAAATGGAAATCCCAGCCCGCGTGCTTGCTCATGCTACCATTGTGACAATCAATTGGGAGGTGTGCGAGGACACTGATGGGTCATCCCCGTGTCCGGTTTTTTTGACCCTATATAAACGCCACCTTTCAAATCCATTAAGGTGCATAAGATGAGCCAGTGTAGAAGCAAAACTCAAGGTATTATTTTGCTGAAGGTTCCGAGGACTCTAAGAAATTTGCAATGGCGATCTGGTTTGAAAAGCTTGTCAGTATGGGTGTGTTGTTGGTTGGCGAGCTTGATTCCACGCCCATCTATCGCCATGGTTTTTTATACCAAGGAAGCATCAACCATTGGGGAAAATATGTCCAACATTTTGTAAGACCCACCTATTTTCATATAGCCATACCTCCGGTTGCGCGGTGCCTGGGCTTTCATGTCCCACAGACATCCCTCTAGAGACTCCACACACGGTTGCTAGTTCCAAAACCACAACACATAGTGATAGTCACTAGCAGTGCTCTGTTGGATCAAATGCTCATACCAGAGCACCGGGGGTCCAGAGCCTTTATCACCACTTCCATACACTCCAACGACCAACTTTTTCTGAGGTTGTGAGGAGATCGAACGCGCACCCCATCGTATTTCCTGTAGGAGGACCCCCCTTGTGGGGAAAAGGGAGTACAAGAATGACAAGCCATTTCAAAAGCTTGTCAGCACCAAGAGAAATGCAGCGCTTCTTCAAATTCCCCCACACAACAGTGTAACCAGCAGAGGGGGGAATTATAAGGAAGGCTGAGCACATAAGAGATGCAAACCCTCTTGCCAGCCATAAGCCAATGTAGAAAGGTGCCTTTGAGCACAGAATGAGTGCAAAGGGAGGAGTAGAAGACATGTTGTAATCTGGACAGAAGGGCAGACAGTCTGATCCAGGTCAGCGATGAAACAAGTTAGAAACGAGCCATCGAAGAGCACCACAGGTCATAGTTTTCTGGGTCGACGAGCCTGAAAGCTGAAGATGCTATGCTTCCGTTAGAACCAGCATGTGTGCCTGCTCCTTAAATAAACACTGAAACTTAAATGGTGATGCAAGTCATTATTTACAGAAGATCTCACCGTTTTTTTGTGGTTGACACCATCCTGGAATGAGGTGGAACGCATAATGATTTGAGCAACCGCTTTTCATTCCATTAACTCATAATGCTTTGAGCATTACCTCATAACACTATAAGTTTTATTGGCAAATTATAATGACCTGGTTGTATAATATTTCCAAGGATATGGAAACTTGGAAAGCGTTGCCTCTATAAAAGAAAAAAACCTCTCCATAGCTATACTTAAGCTAACCTCTGTTTTCTTGCAGTAACAATGCCACATCACCAAACAATGTGTTCAATCAAGTCTTAATTAATCATTTAATGCCTAGCTGAAGTGTGTCTGGGTTCTGTAACATAGAATGCCCCACATTCAAAATAATTTGCTTCCTGTAGAAATGCATAATGATGGGAGAATGTGTGGCTATGATCAGTTACTTGGGGGTTTGGACAATGGCACACTAGATTGAAATTTGATTATATCTGGTATCGACTATGTTTTCTCAATTTGTTTGTCACATTCTATTCATTGTATTTACATTATATTAAATATAATACTTCATGTATATTCATTGTATTTGCATTATATTAAATGTAATCTTTCATGTATAATGAAAAAATACATTATTATTTTTTATTAAATTTGTCCTTATATATAT